>JAJMAB010000052.1:47937-111045 GCA_030564825.1 Ogataea sithepensis | reverse complement strand
AAACCTTAAAAGAAAATGATTTGTACTAACAGCCACAAGGCCATGGCCCGATGGCCTAGATAGTTCAGCACTCCGGAGCAATATCCCAGAAACCAAATTTGTAATTATAAGTAGCTTTGAATAATCGAATGGCATGGTCATCTAGTGGGACCATCAGAGCAGTGTCTGCATGGAAAAAGATAGCCTGACGCTGTGAATTGATATAGACCAGCAAAGCCAAGAAGCGATTGATCTGATAAAGCTCCTCATCCGTCCATTTATGGTTGGCGATGAAGTGCGGAGTTTGTAGGTGAGTGAGCGGCAAATTGGTGGCTGCTTCCCAGATGAGGGCAGTGCCTGGGCATTCAAAGAGAACGTGACTAATTGTGCCATTCCTGCATGGGACAGGAGATATGGCTGGTGGTTCAGGTGGGTCCATGGGAGGGTGACGCGTGGGACAGAGACGGCAGGGGCCAAAAAAACAATGATTGAGTTGTCCAAGATGAAGCATGTAGTAGAACTCGCTAAAAAATGGGAGTACATTGCGCTTTTTGCCAATCCAGGTGAAGAAGGATTTCCATTGATTTGGCGGGATCTCAAGCTTTCGTTTCCAATACAGGCCTATGCGAGCAGAATAGTCGATGGAGCGATGGAAACGTTTGGAAAGTTTGGATCTTAAATCTTAAATCTTATATTCACGGTGAAGACAAACCAAGAGTATGAGGATCTATAGCTTCAAAACTATCTTAAATAAAAACTTTTCAAGAAACATCCGAGATAGTTTAGTGGTTAGAATTTGCGCTTGTCACGCGCGAGACCCGGGTTCAATTCCCGGTCTTGGAGTTTTTTTTGTTGACTTTCCATATGTCCTGGGAGTTCGTGATCATACAGTAGGTAAGCAAATGAGTTAAGATTGGGAACTTTTTTTTCCCAATACCACTTCTTTTGCTTTAGTGTTTTTCCATTACTATACTTAAGATTCATATGACTAATTAAAGTATGTAAAACTTATTGACGAGGCATTTGTAGAGGTGGACACGTTATAGTTTATAACTGAAGCTTACGAACTAATCATATGACGTAAGACATGAAAATTTGTACATCAGCACAAAAGTGAGAAAAAAATATTTTTTTGTTTAATTTTTTTTTTTTTTTGCATTATAGAAATTAGTTTATCCTTGAATTGAACTTTTCAGTGGATCCATCCTTTTTAATTTGAGACAGATCAGACTATATCAGCAATGGCAAGAAAAGTGAAAAAGGTTACTAGGGAAGAACAGCGTGCCAAAGCTGAACTTCATGAGAAAGAGCTAAGGGATTTAAAGAAAAGGATCGAAGAGTACGATCCTAAGATTAACAAGAAGAACAACCAGATTTCGAAATTCGATGAGCTACCGATAACCAAGGCCACTTTACGTGGTATCACAGAATCTGGATTTATTACAATGACAGATATTCAGAGAGAGGCAATTCCAGTTGCTTTAAAAGGATCAGACATCTTGGGTGCAGCAAGAACAGGATCAGGTAAGACTCTATCCTTTTTGATTCCGATCATTGAAAAATTGGTTCATGAATCTTGGAACGAGTACGATGGTCTCGGTGCATTGATTATTTCTCCAACCCGGGAATTGGCTATTCAGATATACGAGGTTCTTTTGAAGATAGGTAAACATAACACGTTTTCTGCAGGTTTAGTGATTGGTGGTAAAGATTACCAATTTGAAAGTGATAGAATAGGGAAAGTTAACATCTTGATCGGTACACCTGGTAGACTACTACAGCATATGGATCAATCTGCTACTTTGAATTTGAATAATTTGCAATGCTTAGTGCTCGATGAAGCAGACAGAATTTTGGATATGGGTTTCAAGAAGACTTTGGATAGCATCGTGAGCAACTTACCTCCTGATAGGCAAACTCTGTTGTTTTCAGCAACGCAAACGAAATCTGTGAAAGATTTGGCCAGATTATCGTTAGTGAATCCAACCTACATCAACACTTCAAGTGATAACGATGCCACTACTCCAGAATCTTTGGAACAATCATACATAGTCACGAAATTGCCGGAGAAGTTGGACATACTATGGAGTTTCTTAAAATCGCATTTGGATTCAAAGATCTTGGTTTTTGCATCATCTTCGAAGCAGGTGCACTTCATCTATGAAACTTTCAGAAAGTTGCAGCCAGGTATCTCTCTAATGAAGTTGCACGGTAGACAGAAACAGAAAGCGAGAATCGAGACCACTGTTAAATACAGCGATGCCCAACACTGTTGTCTTTTCGCTACTGATGTCGTTGCAAGAGGTTTAGATTTTCCTGCTATTGACTGGGTTATCCAACTCGATTGTCCGGAAGATGTTTCTACCTACATTCACAGGGTTGGAAGATGTGCCAGATTCGGTAGAGTTGGAAAATCTTTGTTGTTCTTAACACCGAACGAAGAGGAACAATTTTTAAAGAGGCTGGAAAGCAGAAAGATTGAGCCCAAGAAGCTCACTATCAAAGGTTCGAAGAAGAAGAAGATTCAAGATCAATTGCAATCATTGTGTTTCAAGAGCCCCGAATTAAAGTACTTGGGACAGAAGGCCTTCATTTCTTACTTCAAATCTGTCTACATTCAGAAAGATAAAGCCGTCTTCGATGTTACCAAGTTACCTCTGGAAGAATTTGCGAAATCATTGGGCTTACCGGGTGCACCAAAGATGAAGCTATTGGAGAAAGCCAAGAGTGGCAAGCAGAGAGAATTCACCGATGAAGAAATCATGAAGTTAAAGGAGAAGAAGAATGCATCCAGACAGTTGCTGTCGCTATCCAAGACAGATGAGAACGGTGAGTTAATAGAGGAGAAGAAAGTGAGAACCAAGTATGACAAGATGTTTGAAAGAAAGAACCAGTCTGTTTTATCCGACCACTATTTGAAGATGACCAAAGACGAAGCGAAAAGGGATGGCAATGCATCCGACGATGAAGATGAGTTTATGTCCGTTAAGAGAAAGGACCACGATTTGAAAGACGACGAGGTACCACAGTTGGAAACGATCAACACGTCGAAGCGTGCTAGCAAGATTGCTCTCTCTAAGAAGTTGACGGCTGCTAAATCTGGATCCTTGGGAAACAAACTTGTGTTTGATGACGAAGGTATTGCCCATCCAGCCTATGAGTTGGAAACTGAGGAAGTTTTCCATAAGGAAGGTCCAGCAAGCAAGTTGAAAGAGGACTACTTGTCTAAGGAGAGACAAGTTATGGATAAAGCCGATTTGGAGGACAAATCGATCGCTAAAGAGAAGAAAATGGACAAGAAGAGAAGAAGAAAAGAGTTGGAGAGAATGTCTTATGAAAGTGACTATAGCGATAATGAGGATGGTATTGAAAGTGAGGGTCCTTACGTTGTGACCTTAGGAAAGGGATCTGGTGACGAAGATCACGAAATAGAGGCTGATTTAGAAAGAGATTTAGAGAGTAGTGAAGATGAAGCTGAGGATGAGAGACCAAAGAAGAAGAGTAAAAAGTGGTTTGAGAAGCAAGAAACGAGGGTCGATGGGGACAGTGATGATGGTGTTATAGAATTGGAGAAACCAGACACCATTGAAAGTTTGGAAGCTTTGTACGAGCAACTTGCAGAGTAAATGCAGCTTACTAATTGCCCACTGTTTGTTTGCTGATAATTAACCTTACGCATATATAGAAAAAAAATAAATGTATTAATATTTTAATTATCATTTTAGATTAAAAAGGTCTTTCAGAAACTTAAGAGTAAAAAACAAAAAAAACAAAAAAGTAAATAAAACATCAAAACAAACTGACAAAACATAAAAAAACAGACAAATACTGAAGGTTTAGAAGATAAAACAAAGCATAAATGCAAAACAAACGGCGAGCAATGTTAGAACAACATTACGCTCTTATATATATATATGTGTATTCCGGTTCCCTGCAACAATTTGGGGGGGGGGGGAAACATGACCAGGCCAAACAAAGGAAACAAAAAGGTGTAGGGCACAAAAACACCCACAAACAAGGATTAAGAAAGGAGGACACATCCGAGAAGACAAAAGGAAAAAGCATATGTCATTCTAAACAAAAAACAGAATAAACAAAACATCATCACAACTAGGAACAAAATATACTTTCTCAGAAAAGATTTTTAAAGCTTTTTTTTTTTTGGGGGGGGGGGGTTTCATCATATAATCGTTGAAAGAGAAATAACCATATATTCTTTTAATTTCATTTTTTTTTTCTCTAATTCATTTCTTTCACCACTTCTGCTATTTTTTGATTTACAAGAGGGATGTGGTAACGGTCACTTTTAGACTGAAACACTGTATCCATAAGTGAACGAGCTAGCCCTCTTTTTGTAAAATTTTCTGATTTCATCAGCAATCCAAACAAGTGAGGTCAATGAAATCAAGTAGACCAGATCTGTAATACTCAATGCTTCTGTTTGGAAGATGGATTGGAAGAATGGAACGTAAATGGCACATATTTGACCCAATAGTGAACCGCCGACGGCGTAATTGAACATTGAATTCTTCAAACCTAATTCAAAGACAGATTTCGAAGACGATCTACATGCCAAAGCATTGAACATATCAAATAACACGAAGCAGGTGAAAGTCATGGTTGTATCACGTCTGGTCACAGAATCACCCATCTCTCTAACATACACGAACATCGTACCCAGGATCACAATTAAGGCGGATTGTCCAACTCTTTGCAAAACAGCATTGGTGAGAATCTTGTCGGTTCTTGATCTTGGAGGCTTACTCATAACTTCTTGGTCAACAGGTTCGACACCTAGGGACTGTGCTGGAGGACCATCCATAAGAATATTGATCCACAAGATTTGCATTGCGTTCAATGGGTTTGGAAGGTTAAACAATGTGGATAACGCGATCAAGGAAAGAGCAGCGACCGATGTAGACAATTGGAAAGTCAAGAAGTTTTGGATATTGTAGAAGATACCCTTACCTTCTCTAATGGCGTGCAAGATGGTACTAAAGTCGTCGTCGGTGAGCACCATGTCTGCTGCTTCTTTGGCGACATCAGTACCATTCTTACCCATGGCGATACCTATATCTGCCAACTTCAAAGCAGGTGCATCGTTGACACCATCACCGGTCATCGCAACGATATCTCCTCTCAATTGTAAAGCTCTCACAATGGCAACTTTATGTTCAGGGGTGGTTCTAGCAAAGACGGAAACATACTGGATGGCTTCAGAAAGTGCTTCTTCGGTCATCGAGTCGATTTTTTCACCAGTCATCACACAGTTATCGGAGTCAGTTAAAGGCATACCAATCTTTCTGGCAATATTGGTAGCGGTAGTCTCAGAGTCACCAGTAATCATGATGACGTGGACACCACCTCTCATCAAAGAAGCAATAGCTTGCGACACCATAGGTCTTGGAGGATCGTTCATACCCATCAATCCACAGAAGACCAAGTCCGAAGGCTCTGTGTCAAAAGCTTTCGAGCTTTTAGCAAAAGCCAAGACACGTAATCCATCATCAGCCAAATCGTCAGCCATTCTAAAGATCAACTTGGAAATTTCGTCTGTAAGTGGCTTAATTTCGCCATCTTTCGTGATGTACATCTTGGACATTGCCACAATCTTCTCAACGGCACCTTTAACAAACGTTTCAGTCTTGTTTTTGTCTCCTAAGTTGGTGGAAATGGCCATGTATTTTCTTGAAGAATTGAATGGCAGTTCGTTACATCTGACTCTAGTATTTCTCACATCTTCCAGACCGAAGCAGTGCAAAGATTCCAGGATGGCAATATCGGTTGGGTTACCCAAGTATTTTTCTCTTTCAGCAGAAAATTTGGAGTTGTTGCACATGTTACCAGTCTCCATTAATGCTTTGACATCTTTAGTCAATTGATGCACGTGTCTGCTGTTCTTATCAATGTCAATATGGCTTGATTTCATGGCAACAGTCCAAACTTTGGTGACAGTCATGTGGTTTTGAGTCAAAGTACCTGTTTTATCTGAGCAGATGACGTTAACAGAACCCAATGTTTCAACGGAAGGCAATCTTTTCACAATGGCTTTTTGTCTAGCCATTCTCAAGACACCCAAGGCTAAAGTAACGGCGACGATGATAGGTAAACCTTCTGGGATGGCAGCAACAGCTAAAGAGACAGAAATCTGGAACATGTCCAACCAAGATCTACCTTGCACAATACCAATGAAACCAATGACACCAATGACGGCAAAACTGAACACGGATAACTGTTGGCCTAATTTATCCATAGCGTTTTGTAAAGGAGTCTTTGGCTTTTCTATAGAAGACATCATGGCAAAGACAGAACCAAAAGCAGTCTTATGACCCGTAGCGACCACGATACCTGAGCCGTGACCGTCTCTCACCAAGGTACCCATAAATGCAATGTTGACTCTTTCACTTGTAGAGGTCTGTGTGTTGTCGATGGTGTCAGTGCGCTTACCACACGGGTTAGTTTCACCTGTTAGGTTGGACTCATCAATTGTTAAGTGGACAGCTTCTGTGAGTCTAACGTCAGCTGGAATTCTGTCACCAACTGAAAAATGGATCAAGTCACCAGGAACCAAAGTGGATGCTAGCACAGTTTCAGTGACGCTGTTTCTAGTCAAATGTGCTTGCTCAGGGACCAACTTGTTCAAAGCTTCTAACGATTTTTCAGATCTATATTCTTGTACGAAACCAACAGTAACGACGATCAAGATGGCCGCTGTTATGCTGACAGCATCGTCAATATTACCCATGTAGAAACTGATAACCGCGGAACCTATCAAGAGCATAATCATAGGATCTCCGTAAAAAGTGGCGATGAACTTCATAATTAGAGGGTCATCTTCCTCACCTTCCAATTCGTTGAAACCATGGATCGATCTTCTATAGGAGATGTCCTGTTGGTTTCCCAACCCTTTGATCAAGTCGGTCTCCAACTCTCTAACCGTATCTTCTATGGACATGGTACAATATTTGGACGACACTGTATCTTGGGATCGTTGTCGAGATTCACCTTCTGGAGGATTCAAAGTTTGCATTTCGGTAGAATTGGATATGCTGGTTTCTGGAGAGGAATATCTGCTTGAAAAGGGATTATCTGAAGCCATTATAAGTATGTATATATATATAGATCTATGCGTGAAAATAGGAGAAGGGGAATTGAATTCAATTAAATTAAATTAGAAGATTTAGAATGCTGTAAATAAAATGAGATGGCCTGATATAAGTCTAGTAGTGGAGGGTGGGACGTGGTTTGTGAGGGAATAGGCGGAGTAGTAGGTAATAGTAGGATGGGTAAAGAACGGGGTTGGTGATCTGGAAATCTATCGTGGACCAAAGTTTTGGTAGGAAGAAAGCGAGGTGGGATGGAGTTGATGACACGCAGATAATGGTCTGTATGATGGGTGTGAACAAGTAAGTAGACAGATGTCAACAAGACAGGTAGCTGATTGTTTGTGAATTGAAAGCCATGAAAATTTGAGCGATCGCCAAAAGACGTAGACGCTTCAAATTCAAAATTCGACTTTTCTGTTTTTTGCGCGACACACCGAATTTCTCTCTTTGCCTCTCGTGCCGGCGACACTCGCAGACTCGCAGACTTGCAACTACTAACGTGTTCTCCTGTTGGACATGGTACTGTTTATTGAGCTTTGATCTGAACAGCATGCTACCTACTCAGAGCCATCTCCACATCTCCCTCCACTCCCCGTTTGCGACGATAACATGTAGGCTGAAGGGTTCCAGGCTTCCAGGCTTCCAGCAGTGAAAACGAGGCATTCGGTGTTAATTCTTTCCGTCGGGGCTGTTACATAACTAATTACCTAATACTGAATAGACCGACGCGCATATTAACGGCTGCCGGCGGTTACGATGTTTTCTTCCTTCGTATTTGTCTTTGTATGTAGATGTCTTTACATGCTGTTTGATCATATATGTTCTCTAACCAGAATGGATGCATCTTCAGAAGATATGCCACTGAACCTTCTATATGATTCCAATTCCACTTTTTGTCCGGTGAATTGGCCCTCAATCTGATGCCAAGCTTTCCCCGATTGTTTTATCTATAAATAAATTTCTTCAATTTACCGAGAACCAAAAACTGTAATCAACAACTCCTATGTCTTGCAACTTTGACTGGCAAATTTACATTAGGTCACTCAATGAATCATTGACCATGCTCCGGAAACTGGATTTCGATCCCATTTTCTCCATCTAAAGCTGTCAGCCAGTTAAATAAGGAGTGCTAGCTTGTACGAGAAATCAGTTGCCACTCTAATTCTCATTCACAACTTTACATTCCAACTACAGTTCCTTCTTTGTTTTTTATGTTCAAAGAGACAAACCTATATTTATAAGGTAAAATCATAGTTATAGAATGAATGTGAGAAACATACATGAACGGTGAAGCAAGTGAGATGCTCCCTCGACACTGGCAGCTCGCAGGTATATGACTCCAACGTCTTAAAAAAGATCAGTTCTGATCACGGCAAAGCTCCGAAAGTGTTCCATCGCCGAACACTAGCCAGTTGGTTATTTTTTTATATCAGACAAGGTGACCTTTCAATAGATATTAGCCTATCAAACAACGACCCCTGATTTGAAACCAATTTTTTACCGATGCCTCTCTTGTTTAATTTCATTTTCTCGTAGAGACTTCCCTAATGTCCAAGAGATGATTATTTCTATGTCGCAGAACCTGATATATCATAATATACGTAATATGACATGAGACGCAAAAAGTTTGAAAAATCTTTTAATATTATCGAAGGAGAAGCTACAAAAAATACACCATCAAGTTCACATCCCAGTGACTAGCCTGGCATTCCCATTTCATTTTCGCTTTCTGGTTTTAACCAATTGCGACCAGGACTTCCCTCGGATATTTCTTCGATATCTCGGTTAAACTTTACAATCAGCTCTCCCCTTTAACAGTTTGGTTTTTAATTTCTTTAGCCCCCAATTTCCAGATTTCTTGAAGGAAGTATATTTCCGCGTGGGAGTACAACAAAACCGGACAACAGGTACTGATATCGGAGGTTACCCAGTCTTTTTCCCCACATTGAGCGATCATTGTTTCACATTCAGAGGATTTAATGAGACTTGATATATATATATATATATGTATGTATATGTTATGAGTATGACATTCTATAGTCCATTATCTTTTAAGTTCTTTTTTATCATTATTCTTTTTTTAAGAACTTGATTTCTCTCAGCCAGTTCTTACTTGCAGATGGAACATAGATAACATCTTCTAATGTCCAGGAGCCTTAAATCGCATCGCCTTTGAACTGAGTTCTTTCACCGCCTTTAAATCCTGAAATCACCGCGCGGGTTCGCCTTCCAGATTTGTAAGCAACAGGTGAGTTGTTGCTCCACTGTCTAAGACAAAGACAGATTCTTCCTCCAACGACTCATCTGTGATGTGAAAGACTCTTTCTTGCGAGGAACTCTTTTCAACGAGTCCTTGGACACTTACCGCGATAGTGACCCTTCTCATGACAATTGAAGCATTCAACGTCTTTCAAATCCTTTGGTGACTTCGTCTTTTTAGAAGCACCCTTATTGAACTTAGACTTGCCTTGGTTCTCAAAGCAGTCTCGCCATCATTACCTCTGACGGAAGCAGCACGTTGCGAAATGTAACAAGAACACATTTTCTGCAACGACCAATCATTGGACGATTTGCCAAGATCTTTTTCCATCAACAACAACTTTGTTTGATCTTGGAAAAGTTTTAACTTGGAATCCAATAAGATCTTCATGGCCATTTCAGAGTTTGGAACTAACTCTGCAAATGCATTTGTCAATAGCAAGATCTTATCTTCATCTTCCTTCGTTCTAACTGATTTATTTGTCCATCCATCGAACATTTAATCAGCCAAAGTTTCAACATTGACGTTGTTGGTCTGTCTGTTGAGCTCACCTAACTTTGCGAGTCCACCTGGAATGTGAGTCCAGTATTGATTCGACATCTAACTAAAGAATTTGTTAACAGCCATCTCCATAGCACCATCTAAACTTGGAGGGATAAGATTGAATCCTTCAGTCGAAACAAAATTGTTAACATCGTCAATTGATGTAAACCTCAAAATGGTTAACAATCAAGTTCTAAAGCAGGAACACTAAGAATGTTACCATCAGTTACTTCGGTCTTGAACGTTGTCTGGTTCATCCTTCAAGAGATCTGCACCTGGAGCAAAAGAATAAGTAATAGATTGGTTCATAATTTGAAATTTGAAATAAAGTTTTTTAATAAAGATTGGAAATCTAACAAGATGAGATCAGCACGTATCATCTTGATCTCATCTTGTTATATTTCCAATCTTTATTAAAAACTTTATTTCAAATTTCAAATTAAGAGCCAGATTTCCTCCCTGTTTTTTGAATCTATTCTATCCTTTCCCCCTCTTTTTTTGATCATTTAAACTAGATTTACAAAGTTAATTTTTGACTTTACACAACTATTGTCAACCATTACAAAAAAGCTAAGGGTTTTAGAATGATTGTTGAATTTACTGATGGGACTCAAGGGTATTCTCGTCAGTCGGAATTGAAAACGTACTTATTCAAGGCTTATGTGAAAAAGCATGCTGACTCACAACAACTTGCTTGATATGCACTTACTTTAACAATATATATATATGGATATATATATATATATATGAGTATTACCGATAAAAGCTCAAGAGTCGTAACTTTAAAATAGATGAGTTTGTGCACTCTTAAAATATCAACAGGAGTACTTAGACAACAATACTAGGAAAAGACAAAAAAGAGTTCGAATCGGCCACATCTTTTCCAGAATTCTCCAAATCGGAAACACTCCTTCCAGGTAAGGTAATTATTATTACAGGTGCAAATACTGGTAAACTGCATACAAAACTACACTCCCCTTGACTCTATTTGATACAAAGAATGAGTAACAATACATTTAATATACACGTATACGTCTTAATTCTTACTATCGATTTATTCGTCACAGTGTGTTCTCGATAGACTTCAAGTACGGCTTAACAACATTGTTCTCACTGTCTTCTCCCGCCACCATCTCCCTCACTTTGGAACTCGATCTCAATGCTTTGATAATAGAATCTTTGCTTCTCAACTGTCTCTTCAAATCCATGATCTCTTCCTCTTGGTCTTTCAAAAGTTCAGCGAAGGAGACATCCTGAAAGTTGTCTGCTGTACTATTATTACAACCACTAGACAACTCTTTCTGCTTTAACTGCTGCTCCAAATGTTTGATGTACGACTTCATCTCGTCGATCTGGCTCAACTGCTGCTTATTATAAGTCTCCAAGCTGATCACCAATTCGTTAACCTTAGGATCTCCCAGCTCTATTAGCAGTTGTAGAGCTTCAGAGTTTCCCATGATGCTTGCCATGTTACTTGAATCGTTCAATCTCTTTAGATGCTCCACTTGCTCATTCAATATTCTATTTTCTGCAATTAGCTGCATCAAATTTGTATCCAAGCCTGAACTATTCAACCTCTTGGTTGACGATGAGGACAATGGAGGTGACGCTTGCTTCAAATCTTCGATCTCCAAGCGTTGCTTCTCGTTCTCCTTTAATAACTGTTCAATATACTTATCTTTATCGTAGCTACCGCCACTAGCTTCATTCTTCTTAACATTCATCAAGATGTTCTTAGCCCTAGATGCGAACCGTAAAGTGTTGATCGTTTCAGTCAATGTGTTACTCGATAGATGGATGGTGCATAGGATTGAAACGACGGAATTGCCACTTAATGATGGTTGCAACAACCTCGTTAACTTGGAATCTCTGTAAGGGATATGGTTGAACGATCCTTGAGACAACTTGGAGATCACGGTGCTTAAAGCTAACAATGATTTGTTGATGAAAGACCCTTCTTTACGTCTTTCTAATTGTGTAGTGGCCCTTTCAGAACCTGCCAAGTCACACAAACATAAAGTAGAGTTTCTTTCAACATTGCCTATTAAATCAGTGATTCTGATCCTAATGAGTAAAACAGCATGTGATCTCGATGATCTACTGTTGAAATCAGTACCTCCTGTTTTTCTAATCATATCACCCTGCTCAATAACGTTCAACAGCTCCTCAGTATTCTTCACATCATACTCAGTGAGCCCAACGACTTTCACACCATGAACAGGGTCATCCCTAATTCTTAAATCGTCCAGGTTGGAAGTAGTAGCAAAAGACGACGTGCTATTTTTCAGTGATGTCACCGAATCAGGGTTCAATAGGTCGAACAACTTCTCGTTGTAAATTTCCAAATAAGATGTCGACACAGTAACATATTTACCTTCCACTTTCTTGTTGTTGAAAATTTCACTGACGCAAAGATGAATCAAACCTTTCTCGCGCTGTGTCCCTTGCATTGAGTATGTCTTACCAGACCCAGTCATACCGTAGGCGAACACTGTACCGTTGTAACCATCAAGACATTGCAACACAATGGGCTTCACCGAATGCTCGTAAACTTCCTTGTTATCAACAGCGGACTCAAATACGTTATCATAGGCAAATTCGCCAGCTTCGTCGTTTATGATGGAATTGGAAAACTTGTTCACCAGCCAGGCGGACTTAACTTTCGGCGTATCCTCCAAAGGCTTTGGTCTCACAGAGACTTTGATAGTACCCGTATAAGTCGATTGGATAGGAGAAGATCCATTTGAGAGCGAACTTGACGGACGTGAAAAACTCAACGAGGTAGAGGATCTCACTGGTGTGCTTGATGGTATACTTGCCAAAGATGATCTTGCCCTCAGCGTAGGTTGGCTGTTGTTGTTACCTCCAGTACTCGATCTCGGAGTAATGGGTCTTCGGAAACTGGGTAGTGAGGTCTTTGAACCATTACTACTACCACCAAATGTTCCCATAGAGGATACTGGTCTCAATCTTGTAGGTGGGGCGTGCTGTGGGGTTGATGTTAGAGTCGATCTAGAGGAGAGTGAGGATGAAGGTCTCGTGGGTGTTTCATCTCCATACCTCATGGAGGAGGACTGGAGTGGCCTATGTGAAAGGTGAACCATATTTTTCGTCTATATTAATCTGCCGATGTGATATCAAGGGAGTGAAACCAACAGCTGGCTGTTTACAAAATAAAATCCTGAGCATGAAAAGAGAACGGGTCAAGTCAAAACATGACGGGTATGAAGAGTACTTGAAAATCGTGGGTCGTCGCGGTTTGTTTACATTTCTCTTTTAGGAAAGCCTCGGCCAATGCGTGTTTCAATTTATCTTTTTCTTTTTTTCCTTTCTTTTCATTACTTCTATGGAAACTCGCTATCTATCTACAAACCATTCACTTCTATTATATCCCATTCCACAACTTGGCAAACGTGGGAACCAACATTCCGCACGATGAACACTTTATTCAAACTTGTCGCCACCTCCGCATCAACAAACCCTACACCGAAGCCGCAACCTGTAACTAGATTAAATGTAGCACTCGTGACAAATCCAATCAAGTTATCTTTAGAAGGACAAGACAAGTCCGAAGTTACAGTTGACTTTGTTTTTCCTGTTATAGACTTGTTTAAACCGTGTGCATAGCTCAACCATTTCGAAGATTCGGAATCTGGAATTGCATAGATTCTTGCATTATCCCTTGGATGCCCTTTGCTGAGGCATTGAAACCGGATTGGTACAATTGGTAGCTGTGGCAAGTATTTGGAAGTTATCCTTAAATCTGAAATGTTACAGACAGGTAATGGCTTCTTATTAATATGTAACACAATAGGCAATTTCTCGAATACCGACTCCCCCAAAGCGAGACGTTCAGAATCTGCTTTCTTGACATCCTTAATACACTCAAACACATCATGTTTGCTCTGAATAATTCTGTTCAGCCGATCATCAAACTCTGCACCTTTCAGTTCTTCCGTCACCACTTTCTTCAAACCAAATCTTAGTGCCTGTAAATACCTCCAATCGCAACCGAAAGGAGAACCAACCTCACCGACTTCACCCTCTCCTAAATGGAGCTTTTCAAACTGCACCTGTTTACTCTTTGGTCTTTTCTCCCATTTTTTCTCCATCTCCTCCATCTTTACCTGGGCATCCATGAATCCAGATCTTGTAAAAATGTAATCGTTGAACGACAATGTACCCCTTTCGAATTGTAATTGAGCAAGCTGTTTCAAGCCTCCAATGGTCAGGTGTGGAACGTGCACCAAACTAAACCAGAAGGGCATGACCCAATGCCAAGGTAAAATCAACTGGTACCCTTCCTCCAATTTCATGATGGCAATAGGAACGATAGGATCACTGTCTATACGTGGAATTGGCTTCCCTGACAATTCAGGAGTTCTCCGCTTTCCTAGTTCTTTCAATGTTGGCTGGTTCTTGTATGATTCACAGCGACCTTTCATCGTAAATAACTTGTTTAGACTGTCATGGTGCACACCTTTACCTTGTCTAAAATCAATTGCATCGTTCAATATCTCATCCGGTCTAAACTTTGCTTGTGGTTTGGTAGGTTTCGTCCATAGTCTTGGATCTAGCGCATCAAAGGAGAAAAGGGAGCCGACAGGCAAGGTCGTCAGGTCGTTCAACATACTAAACGATCTCCACAATTTATAAGCCTGTTGATCTGGATCAGCAGGATGGATGATGGATGCCAAAGAAACTAACGATTTTGGCCCCACGACGTTAATAGAACCTATTGAATATCTGCAGTCGTGCAACGTGACATTTTCATTCTGTTTAATCTTTCGCAGTAGCCAGTCCATTAACGAATCGTAAACGGATGGATGGAATCTGATGATAGACTTGACTGATTCTTCACAATCAAACCAAGTGATAGTACCTAGTCCCAATAGTTCATCGTCGTTTATGTACATGAATCCTTCCCAAACTTTACCAATCTTCTGCCACTTCTTCTTAATTGCCTCTCCATGCGTCAAGCTACCAACAACACTTTCCATAAAATTCTTCGATCCAGTTGTTCCATCTAAGATTACAGTGTTTAAATAAGATGTCTCAAACCCAATACAACCTTTCAATCGACTATGACGACTAATCTTTCTGAAGCATTTCATTGTAGGCTGATTGACCAAGTTCCAACCCCAACGTTTAATCATCTTGGCACGTTTAGCATGCCATACGTGAGTGGGTAGCCATTTGAAGCTACGTTGCCTTGAAGAGTACTTCAAAGACGATAACCTACCCAAACCAGATTTTTCATTAATTGAGGTGTTGTCATAGGAACCTAGAAAGTTGTTCAATTTCGATGATAATTCGTATTGTTCCAACTTTTCCTTGTTCATTTTTGAATCTGGCACGATGTTAGGGATTCTATTGTTCGATAGTTCCTGTATCTGCTTTCTGACCATCTCCAACTTGATTCGAAGTTTTGTGTTTTTCGCATTGATTAACTCTCCAGTGATTAAATGTCCCGAAAGTTTGTGCTTTCCTGCATATTTCAATAACTTTGCTTGCCTCTTCAGTCTGTATAACTCCCTTCCTCTAGGATGCTTTGATTTGGTAGGTTTACCATTGGAATCTACACCCTTAGTTTCTTTTCCATTTTGATTATTCAGTCCCATTTCTTTCAATGCACGTTTACGTAGTCTCTTTGGGATACGTGAGACATTGTGGCTCGCAGTTCTTCTACGCAACTCACGGGGTAGACTTTGAAAAACCCTAGTGGCAGACGAATGACGGGATCTCAATTGAGATTTTTCAAATTCATTGATCTCAAACTTTCTCGATGCAACAAAGGAATCGACTGCTAGCTTGTTCGGTATGTTGTCTCTTGAAAGTATATTTGTGTTCGTATTGGATTTGTTAGGATTTGTGAACGATGGGTCGCTCAACTCAGCTCGAATGAGCCTTGAATTGTAGAGCTTGGTTCTTTTATCGTTAAAATTTTTCCCATTTCCGACGCCTTTAGAAATAGGCTTGGTTGGTCCTCCATTTGACATGATGAAAGCAGAATAAATAGCGACAAGTCAATAAGAACTCTTAAATCAAACCAAGATCTAATCAAGATGAATCAGAAAACGTACTGAAAATTTATTTTCGTAGTGCAATTGCATCAATGAGGCAATGAATGACATAATCAGTAAGAAATAATTGCAACACGTTAGTGGGTGTGTGTTCTCAGTTGCATAGATTGGGGTCACACTTATGGGCCCTGTTCAACTGCACTTTCTTTAACTATCATACACCAATCGACAACCATGGATCAACCAACAGTGCCTAAAACAGTATGTATATAGAAGTTTACCCACCGCCAATTTACATGGTTTACTAACATCTCAACTTACAGAGACCTGGAGCAAAGAGAGCCGTTTCCGATGGTTCCCCTGACCCAACGGACGAACCGCAACAACAACAACAGCCTGCAGTTCCATCCAGAAGACCAGCTAGAAAAGTAGACCCTGAAGTGCCTAGTATCCCACTGACAAGGCCAACGAAATCCGAGTCTCCAATGGCCTTCAATTCTAGTACTGATACTTTACCAAAACTTCCTTCTCACAGACCACACAAGGTCATTGAGAGTTTGGAAGCGGCATCTACTGATGAGATCATAAGATCTGAAGGTGTTGAAGATACAACGAACTCATCATTTGAATTATCGTCAGTTTCAAGTTCCAGACTGGTTAAGAACGTCATTGAACAACCTGTCCAAGATTCCGAAACTGATGTTGGACCTACCGAGAATACTGAAAAAGCTGCCAAGGATATTGAATCACCCCCAATACCTCTAGAGGAGACTTTTAAAGGACCAGACGTTGTACCAGAAACGGAAATTGAACAAACTGAAGAATCTCTAATTGGAGAACATTTAGAAGAACCAATTGAGCTAGCGAAAGAAGAAAAGCCAATCGCTTCAGAAAAGAACTCTGATGACGTTTCGGAAGAGCCTCCGGCCGTTAAAGTTGTGGAAGAACCTGAACCAATTGATCAAGAAGAAGAGGGAGACGAAGGATTAAAAGAGCCTGAACCTAGCGAGATAACTTCTGGTAAAGAAAGTAAAGTAGAATCATCGGATGAGCTAGATGGGCAGTCGGAGAAGCTCACTGAACAGCAACCAACAGCTGTTGAACAAAAAGAGAAAGAGCCAGTTTTAACTGAAAAGACTGATAAATTTTCCGAGGAGGAATCTTTTAAAGAAATACCAAAGGAGGAGCCGGTTCCAATAATCCCAAGAACAAGACCACACAAGCACGCGGAACCTCAGATTCCATTGTCGAGACCTGAAAGAAAACCATCCAACGAAAGTGCTTCGTCAGAATCACCAAAGTTACCACCTGCAAGACCATCTAAATCGATATCGACAGATTCAGAATCAAGCCAACCTAGTGTTCCACTGAGAAGACCACAGAAGAGAGACGACAAAGAGCCTTTAGAAGTTCCATCTACTAGACCAAGACCACTTTCCCTTAAAAACAATGTTCCTGTTGATACTACAGATCCTGAAACACCAGTTTATGACGAATTGCTTGATGCCTATAAAGATCAGAGTCCTGAAAAGGTTCGTCTCGCTCAACAGCAGCCAATAGAAACTAAAGCACCACCAACGCTTGAGCTCGACAAACGTGAATCGGAAGTCAACCCACAACCAATTGTGGCACAACCAGTGACCACTACCAAAGCTACCCCTCCAATCGTGCCTGCTAAGAAGGCAGCTCCTCCAATGGTTCCTAAGAAGCCATCTTCTAAGATTGCTGCATTCCAACAAATGTTAGCACAAAGACAGCAAGAGGATGTTGCCATGTTTAAACCTAAACCTATGGTGCCACCTTCTAGACCAAAGCCTAAAGCTTATAGTAGTCAGGACTCAATAAAATCCGCCAAAGAGGAGGTTGTTGAAGACGACTCCAAAGCGACGGACGGCGCCAGAGAAAAAGAAGGCGAGGAGCAGGAAGAAGAGGAACCTGTTACCAGAAGAGTTGGAAAATTGAACTCCGCATTTGCCAAGAATTTGAACGGAATGCTGGGTATTGCCTTACCTGGTATGGCTATGCCTGGGATGATGCTGCAGAGGGCAAAGGCTATCGACGAGACAGAAGACGCCACAGAAGAGCCAAAACAGGAGGAAGAATCAGGCCAGCCATTAAAGGATGCCAGAAGAGGCAGAGTGAAGGGACCTAGGGGCCGGAAGTTGCCAGATTCGGTGAAGAAGACTGTTGTTGTCAACGACGAGACGTTAGGTAACGTGAAGAAGTTTGAGATATTTACAGAAGACTTGTGGAGTGTTACTTTTGGCAAGAAGGAGGAGCAGAAGCCTGCTGAACAAGTCCCGTCATCTGAAGGCATGGAAGGTGACTATGAGCTTGTCGAAAAATCTGAATTTGCTTCTGATAGCGAGCCTGTTGCAGAGATATCTGAAGTCTCGGCTATTAAGGAATCTGTTGAGGAACCCGTTGTTGAGCCTATAACCAAGGAATCCTCTACAACTAATAAATTGGAAGTGGAGCCAGTTATACCTGTTGAGGAAACATTTAGTAAATCTGAAGATCTACAGGTTACTCAAAAGACATCCGAGAAGATTGATTCAATCGGAGAGACGGCTAAAGAGACGGCTAAAGAAACAGTGGAGCAGGGAGCAGAGGAAGAGGAGGTTGGATCTTCTGATACTGCACCAATTGCCATTGAACCGGAACTTGATACAGAAGAAGTGGTACTTGCAGAATCTCCAATTGAGTTAGCAGATGCCAACATCACAGAGGCGGTGTCAAACTCACTATCGTGGGAGGCGGAATCAGCCAATGCTGCTAAAGAGATAACCGAGACGAGCGCGATCGACCATGGACTGACGAGGAACTCGATTTCGATCAAGACCCCGGAGACAGAGACGGTTATTAAGAAGGAGGCTGACGAGGAATGAGTGAACTGTATATATATATATAGTTTAATCTATATATATATGAATACCATTCGTATTTATATTTCTATATAATCTAGCTTATGTATATATATATACGATACTGTTGACAATAAGCAATTATTAAACGCAAAAAGCCGAAAGCAGAAACTGGCTGAAAAGCCCCGGTGCAGGTCGTGTGCCGCAGGTAAAATGGAAAAAAAGCACCGAAAATTTCGACCAGCAGCCTGATTTCATGTTTACCTTTTGATCCACTCCTCTTATCTGGATCTCTATTTATACTACCTTTTTGTCTCTACCAGCTGTTCTTCAATTTTGCTTACCAACATCCACTTTTTGACTGTGTCCTTGTAGCAGCACTCCATTCGTTTAGTTTCCTTTTTTTTGCCATCCCCTTTTTTTATTTTCCTGCTGCATCAACTTTCCAGTTTTCTTTTTTTTCTTTTTTTCTTTTTTTGTTGCGAATCATGAAGTTCTCCGTTGCATTATCCACATTCCTTTCCCTTGCATCCTACGCTAATTCTGCCACCTTGCCTGCAATCAACGTCACCGGTAATGCCTTCTTTAACACTGAAACTGGTGATAGATTTTATATCCGTGGTGTGGATTACCAGCCAGGTGGATCATCCGACTTGTCGGATCCATTGGCCGACTACGACGTTTGTTCCAGGGACATCCCTGTCTTCAAAGAGTTGGGTTTGAACACCATCAGAGTTTACTCTGTGGACAATACTTTGAACCACGACGAGTGTATGTCTCTGCTGGCTGACAACGGGATCTACTTGATTCTGGATGTGAACACCCCAGATGCTTCCATTTCGAGACATGATCCTGGTTGTTCTTACAACGCCGACTACTTGCAAAACATCTTTGCCACGATGGATCAATTTGCCAACTACACCAACGTGTTGGGTTTCTTTGCCGGTAACGAAGTCATCAACGATGATGACACTTTGTTTACCGCTCCTTACGTTAAAGCCGTTGTCAGAGACATGAAGAAGTACCAGACTGCCAGAGGCCAGAGGGCCATTCCTGTCGGTTACTCTGCTGCTGATGTTGCCACTGTGAGACTGGAGTTGGCCGAATACTTGAACTGTGGTAACGATTCGGATGCTAGAATCGACATGTTGGGTGTTAACGATTACTCATGGTGTGGCGAATCCTCGTTTACCGTGAGTGGATACTCTCAAAAAGTGGAGATGTACAGCGACTTCAACATTCCAATCTTCCTATCGGAGTTCGGTTGTAACGAAGTTGTCGATAACAGACCTTTCACCGAGATTCAATCTATTTACTCTACACAAATGTCGAGTGTGTTCTCCGGTGGTTTGGTTTACGAGTACTCTGAAGAAGGTTCCAACTATGGTTTGGTCAACATCTCTTCTGATGGTACCACCGTGACGAAGCTACAGGACTTCTACAACTTACAAGGTGAGTACAACTCCACAAGCGATCCATCCGGTGACGGTGACTATACTACCAAGAATACGTACGCTGACTGTCCTACCAACTGGAACTTTTCGATCACTGTGCCAGATACACCATCGGGTGCCGAGACCTACTTCTTGAACGGTGCTGGTGAAGGTCTGGGCTTCGATGCCGACACCCAGGATTCATGTGATGATGATGCTTACTACATTTCCACCACTGGTGTTTCGTCAGCTGCAAAGACAACCTCTTCCTCTTTGTCTGCTTCATCTGCTTCTTCAGCTGCATCTTCAAGTGCTGATTCGGCATCTTCATCGTTCGCAGCGTCATCAACTACAGCTTCTTCCAGTTCCTCTGCCGCTGCTGGTTCATTGACCTCGTATGGTTTGTCATCGTTGTTTGCATTTGTTGCTGCTACTTTCTTCTTATAGATGCAGTAAGACATCCAGAATCATTCCTTTTAGATTAGTTTCCGTTGATTGATGCTACTTTTTAATGGAGACACCTTACTTTTTTTTTGTGTTTTATGGTTTAGAGTTTCCTTTTTTTTTGTTTTTTTATTTGTTCACAGTTGTTTCATATCGTGTGAGGTTGCATTTGCATTACCGAATATTGGTATTATAGATAAGTTTCTAAACGATGTGTGTCTTTGCGCCTCCTAATATACCTGAGTCTATGTGGTTTTCGCATATTTGTTTTAGTTTTTATAGTATTTTTTTTTGATTGGCACTCCATCAGGATACTGGTTCTGTGTTTATCGTTTGGAGGACATTGTCTTTTTCTTATCCCTCCTTTTTTTTAATTTATTGTTTGTATTACCATTTTTTGTTTATATTTTTTTCTCTAGTAAAAAAGGTATTTCGGTTTTCATCGAATTCATCATTAAATTAAAAGAATATCTGAGTATATAATAAAATAAGATAAAAAAAGAAATGATATTTTTTTCAGCTAAAACAAAAAATAATAGGAATCTTAGTAAGTTCCACAAAAAAAAAAGGGAGAGAGAGAGAGGGGAAAAAGGATGGAGAGAACTTTTTAATATCATAAATAAGAAAAAGTAGTGGTATGGTAAAATAATTGACCAGGAGAAAGAAAGAAACAAAAATAAGACAGAGGTAAAAAAAAAACAGGTGACAACAAAAGGAGAAAAAAGAAGTACGATCAAAAGAAAATGAAAAGAAATAGGGTTCCCACAACTAAAATCTAAAAAGAAAATAAACACAATCGTTATAGAAAGAAGTAGTTAATCATACAAGAAGATTAGAATGAGCCATAAAAGAGAATTGACCAACGGAACAAAAGGCAAATATAATAATCAAAAAGTAGCAAAACCCAAACTTTTAATTAAAAAAGCAAACAATAATAATAATAATAAAAAAGGATTCGAGCTTACTTATTCTTCTGTTGCAAAAGTCAAACGATCAGTACAGTTGGTAAACGAAAACGAAAGCAGTTTAACGTCTGTACATGTAGTTCAGTGGAGCTGGTCCATTGTTTTGCTGCTTACCCCAACCACACTTCAAAGGTCTGTGGTTGATGTTGAAGCCGTTCAATTGGACGATGGCCAAAGCGGCTCTCTCATGGGAGTCGTATCTAACAAAGGCACAACCTTTTTCAGGGTGGAACTTGAAGTCAACGATGTAACCAAAGTTTTGCAACAATGGGATCAAATCGTTTTGGGTGGTGAAATGGGCCAAGTTACCCAAGTAAACGGTACATTGCCAGTTTGGAGATTGTCTCAAGACCATCTCATAAGAGAGAGGACCTTGGATTGGCTGTTGTTGCTGCTGTTGTTGCTGCTGTGGAATTTGTTGCTGTTGCTGTTGGTTTTGTTGGTTGAGGTTGTTAACTTTCAACAGTTGGTTGACCTGGTTGTTTGGAATGTTCTGGTTGTTCTGCATGTGGTTGTTGGAGATGTTCAAACCAGGAGGAGGGGTTTGGTTTGGCAACTTGTGAGAAGCCCAGTTCAATCTGATGGCTCTACCTTTGATCAACTCACCGTTCTTGGTGTTGAGACAGCTTTCGGCATCGGCTTGGTCTTTAAAGGAGACAAAACCGTAACCTCTGGATCTACCGGTCTTCATGTCCCACATGACGTTGGCTTGGATGAACGAAGGGAAACTGTTGAAGGAGCTGGCTAGTAACTCATCGTTAACTTCAGGGGACAAGTCACCAACAAATAAGTTGAAGGAGTCAGTTCCATTGATCTTCAACTGTTGGGTCTGGTAAGCCCAAGAGATCTTGATAGGACAGTTAGCTAAGATGGTGCCGTTCAAGTTTCTCAAGGCGTTTTCAGCAGCACTGTTGGAGGAGTACTCGATGAAAGAGTAGTGGAAACCTGGGGAGTTCTTGTCGTACAATAATTTGATGGATTGGACAGGGGAACCTAAAGAGGAAAATAATTCTCTTAGATTATCCTCGGTGACTGATTTGTGGATACCACCAACATACAAGACGGTCTTGCTCAACTCACGGCCACCGTCGACAGCAGAAGCTGGGGAGATGACAGGTTGTTGAGGTGGTTGCTGAAGTTGCTGTTGCTGTTGTTCTTCAGTAGATTCCTCAGCAATTGGGGCATCTGCAACTGGCTGTTGTTGTTGTTGTTGTTGTTGTTCAGATTGTTCGGTGGACATGGTTATTAAGGAGATAGAGTAGGGGGAAAGACAAAAAAGAACAGAAAACTCAAAGAGGGAACCCAAAGAAAAATCAACAAGAAGAAAACAAAAAAAAGATTGAAATCCAAAAGAAGAAAAAAAAGTCGAAATCGAAATCAAGAATGACCTGAAAAGAGAGGGAGTGGTTGCAGGGAAGGTGATCTAGTAGGAAAAAAAGGGAAGGAGGGAAGCAAGAACAGTGTATATATAATGAATGAACTGACCAACAGGCCCTTAGAAACCTCACCACAGCTCACCGTCGCTGCAAAGCACAATTCCTGAATCCTCACCCACCTAAATTTTCAAATCGCAATTGTTCTGCCTGCCACAAAGACAAATTTCGGTGGAAAAAAATTGATTGTGAAAAAGAGCGAAAAAAAAAAACGTTGAACGAAAAATTTCATTCGGTGCACGGAGGTTTCTTCACCCGACGCGCCTCGCCGCCGACGCGTCTGTGGGTTACGAGCACTTGTATAATGTACATGCTATATATATGTATATTTATGGTGATAGCTATATGTATAGTTATTATAGTAGTGGCATTGGTAAATTCTTGCTCTCTGTTTGATCCCTTTTTTTTTTTTGCTCTATTTTAATCTTCCATTTAATGTGCACAGACTCCTTTGGTTTTACCCTCTATCTTTCTTTAGAGGGCGGTTGGTATTTTGGCTTATAGTATCAGGGCGCATAGGCTACAGCCCTTCACCCGGCATTCTTTTGGGCCCTAGCTAGTGGCTACCAGCATTCCATCCCCTGCCCGTTCCCAAGGAGATGCAACGACAATTTGTACACTTCCACATTCTCATAAGAGTTGATTAACTACAATTCAATTCAATATATATATATATAGTGCTAACTTGCTAAAGCTATTATATGTTCACATTGTGTGCCAACGGCCAGGGTCCACCTCCCCCTATATATATCCCCGCCACAAATGTGCCTTCCAGAATTGTAAGCAGACCCCACCATGCCCTCTATTGGAGCTGAAATGGCTATCTGCTGCACACGTTGTATACACAAGCACATTCGGTTGAACCCTGAAATACGATACATATATATATATATATATATATATATATATATAATATCGATTGATCTCTGTAACGACCAAGATCTCAATTCCCAACAGAACTCCACCACAAAGCACACAAAGTTAAAAAACAGAGGATGCCCCATCGAGAGATTGCAGTTACAGTCGATGAAAATGGGACACCAACACAAAGAACAACAACACCCCACAAAACGGACCCCAAAACTGAAAGTTGCTAATTTCTGAGGCTCACGTAATCGCTGACGGAAGGAGCGGAAAATGGGTTACGTAATACGGGAGAGCTCAGAGCGGATGACTCAGGCGTTATGTGAGTCGCGGTGATCCGTCGATGACCACACATGTGGTTTTTTCTCCAGGTCTGGCTTTGTTTTTTTATTTTAGTTGAAGTTTTATCAACCGTTCATTGTCTTTTCTCTCTATCTGCCCATCTGTTATCTATTTGTTTTTCATTTATTCATTCATTAAAGATCTCTCACCTGTTATATATATATATATATGTCATCTTCATTTAGAGTCCATACTTCCATCCCGGACACACAATCTGCCATAGACAGATCCTTACCCGAGTTCCCTGCTGCTGACCCGATAGATGAAGACAACTATTTCAAGACTCACAAACCTCCTTCCTACCTCTCCACAATCAGCAAAGATGTCGCAGATTTTATCGATTTCCACAACAGTGTGAACAGAAAGATCGTTCTTGTTACCTCCGGAGGTACGACTGTCCCATTGGAGAATAACACGGTTCGTTTCATCGACAACTTCAGTGCCGGTACGAGAGGTGCCACCTCTGCAGAATACTTCTTGGAATCAGGCTATGCCGTCATATTCTTGCACCGTGAGTTCTCATTGCTCCCATACTCTAGACATTATTCCCACACGACAAACTGTTTTTTGGATTACATGGCTGAGAACGGTGGGAAAGTGGAGGTTGACGAATCGTTCCAAAAAGAGATGCTCTTGGTTTTGAGAAAATACAAATATGCTACCGAAAACAACTTGTTGTTGAAAGTGCCGTTCACCACTGTGCACCAGTACTTGTTCACTTTGAAATTGATCGCTCAAGAGTTATCTGTCATTGGATCCAATGCTTTGTTCTATTTGGCTGCTGCCGTTTCCGATTTCTTCCTACCTTCGTCTAGAATGCCAGAACACAAGATTCAATCCCAAGAAAAAGGTGGTAAGTTGGTGGTTGATTTGGAACCTGTGCCTAAGTTTTTAAGCCGGTTGGTTGATTCCTGGGCTCCAATTTCGATGATTGTGTCCTTCAAGTTGGAAACCGATCAGAAGATCTTGATCAAGAAGGCTAAAGGTGCACTAACTAGATACAACCATCAGTTGGTGATCGGTAACCTATTGCAAACTAGAAAGAGAGAGGTTGTATTTGTAACCAACCAGTCCGAAACGTGGATTAGATTGTCGGACGACCAATTGAAGGAGAAAGTGGATATCGAATCGTTGATCATCCCTAAGGTTATTAGCGACCATGGCCTGTTAATCGAAGAGAAGAAGAAAATGGGTCTATAAACGAAAAGTATGTATATATGTACATGTATATATAATTATATATAAGTTTTTGTTTTCTTGATTTAGTGGCACCGGTATTTGCTATGGTTATTATTTATTTATTATTATTATTATTATTATCATCATCATCATCATCATCAACCTGTGCTTACATAAAAGATAGACCAATACCATACTGAATTCCTTTCCGTAGCTCGTCACCATGGTTGGCAGTCACAGGCACAACGAAATTCAATTCGAACCTAGCCATCGGACTCCCGTACACTATCCCAACTCCTGAAGTGACACCAACATTGTTGAACAAATTTTCCACGTTGTTCTTACTCACCAACTTACCAGAGTTGACGAACCAATGCCATTTGAAGTTGGATTCTTTGGTGAGGAAGGGCAACCTGTGGAACAAGCTCAAACCACAACCGAAGAAAGCGTCTCCGCCTATCGACAATCCCATCTGTTTGGGTCCCAGTCCATTCACATGGAACCCACGCACGTCGTTAGGACCACCTAGTTGGAATTTGTCCATTGGGTGCAAGTTACCCATTGGGCAGTGAATGAGACCTGTTCTAAAGTTCCAGTTGAAGATCGCGGATTCTTCAAACACAGTGGTGGCAGCGGACAATTCAACGAGCGACTTGACAAAAGTTGTTGGGATCATCGAAACTTCTGTGGACATTTTGAAGCTGGTTCCTGTTTTGGGTAAGACCGGGTTGTCCCTCGTGTCATACCCGACAGAATAGGTGACGCTCGATTTAAAGTTGTCGCCCGCATGGAAGAGATAGTAGTCATTTATCAAGGAATTGTTCCTGTAGTTTCCAGAGTTAGAAGGCACTAGTAAGTTGATCGATCTTATCAAGTTTTCGAACGATAGTACGTGGTTGAACTTTCGTTCGTGGTAGAGGTAGTTTGTAGAGAACTTGTTGGTGATTCCGTTGATGCTCTGTTGGTGGAATGAGGTATAGTCCACCAACCTTGACGAGTGATACAATATACAGTCGTATTTATAATCCGGGTGACTGTTGACAGGCATCGAGTAATTCAACAGGTACTGAGACTTGCTAGTTTTTCCCACTTCACTGGAGGCCAAATTTGTATCAAAATTTAAAGATTCTCCACCTCCAAAGATGTTTTTCCATTGTAAAGTAACGTACCCGTCTCCTTCACCGTTACCCACGTTGGTCCCCACTTTCATGAAGAACCTCTTAACGGGCACAACTTGCACGTTGGCTATCAATTTCAAGATGTTATTTGTAGGGGAAAAAGGATTTCGTGGTTGTTCTTCAAATTGCATCGCTATGTTGGATATGGCACCTGTCTTTGTGAAGTTGAAACTTGTCAAGTCAACGTTGTGTAAGAAATCTTGCAAGTGGGTTTGTCCGTTGCCGTTCAACAAAGGTTGCAATTGTCTTTGTAAGAAGGAATTTCTGAACTGTGTGCCTGATCCAAACAAGTTGACTTTGGTAACAACGACTGGTCTAGATGCATTCAATTTCAATACGTCTTCCATGGCACCTTGGTTGTAATCGATAATCAACTTTTGTCGTTGTAATTCCAACTCTTGTAACCGGGTCAATTTTTCAGCATCAGGAGTACCAAAGGTCTCCATGAACTTCTGGTTGTGGTCTTCTCCGTGGTCCATTATATCATAGACGAGCAGTTGACTGGTGAAAAAGGGATGGAATATAGTAGTACTGTATTTATTCTTCTCTGATATCAACATCATTTAAAACGAGACTGGAAAACATGTCACCAAAAATTCGAGAAACCGCTAACTAAGATTTCCAGGTGCAGTTCATCTCTGCACGGGACATAAACGGTATCCGGCAGAAGAATTTTTTTTTTCAGTAGCAATTCTTGTAAGCAGATCCACTGATCGCTAAAAATTAAAGTATCATATATGGTGCTCGGCCGGAAACAAATTTAAAAGCTTATATATATATAATATATATATAATATTAGCTCATAAACCAAAAAGAAACAAGAAAATGTTACAACCTGCTCACGTAATCAACGTGGTACTCAGACTTCAGTCAGTATTAATATAGCTATATATATATATATATATATACAGACTCACATGCAACTAGCTGCACCCACAGAAGGTCGGTCCAAGTGCACCAGACTCCAGCGAGCGACCGAGCACAGTGCCGTGACGTTTGCAGTTGGCACAGCCATAGCAGCCGGCAATGAAGAAGGTGAGGTTTATTTCAGGAGCTGCCCGGTGGATGGTGTCACACAGATAATAAGAATTTGTTCCACTGCTTGAGCTGCCCTGCCAGACGGTATTAAATGTCTGTTGAACGATATCTTATTGATCATGAGTTGAGGCGAGCATGAAAATTGAGACGCCGATGCAGACAGATAGATCGATCGTTGACACACGTCCATGGCATAAATTATAATTTATACAACAATGTCGAGTGCAGTTAATATAAGATATAGTAATTTTGATTGAGCTATATGTGTTGTATAAATTAAAATTTATATGATAATTTATCGAATCGCCAGCCGATGCGACCGTGCTGACGAGACCGGATTGCAGTCCAGCGCCCAGCCGGAGCAAGGCACGGGGCCCACCAGAAAGGGTTAAAAACAGTGCGAGGCGCATGCGGAAGCTATTACTGTCCGCGGTGCAGCGGCGGTGACTTGCAGGCACTATAATATATATTATATAAGCTATATATAGGATCTCGTCCTGCTAATTTCGATCTATTGCAATTTTTATAATGGAGATCGAATTATAATTTTCATAAATTTGTGGCGGTGGTCGCATCTTGAACATTAAATTTTAAAATATATATATAATATACGTGGTCGTCCATATACTTGTCGTGGATGATCGTCCGTGAAGGTGAACAGACAAGTTGCCAAATAATACTAGGGGAAAAGCCTATCGTTTCACTATATAGTGCTAATCGTCGGGATGGGTGTATAATATATAATATAAATCATAAGGTTGTACCACCAGATGGCTGGCGGTGGGCAATGAATGTGGGAATGTACCAGCACTTAAATAAATTCGAGCATGAGCTGAATTTTAACCTATTCTTCCTCCACTGTGCGTCTTCTAGCCGGCAAGAGTTTTATTGAGAGGTTGTATGGGTCTAATATAATTTAATGGGGCACTTTCAATAGGCATTCTACAAAGGAGGTATTCTAGCACAAAAAATTGTAAATTACATGAATTTATAGTGAGATATAGAGTATATAGTATATATATATATATATATACTCCACCGTGGCTCCCCGAGCTGTGCGTTATGGATTTTCGACGGTATAAATTTTATCGATCGCTATATGCATATAATTATTATATAGAGACTTGGAGTTGGAAGTTGGGAGGAGTGAGCGAAGTACCGAAGCTCCCTAAACAGTAAAATCCTTGCAAACGTATGATCCTCGTTTGCTGTACAAAATTATATATACGGTACTCGAGGTGACAGACTATGGCTGGCAAGGCAAGTTACTCGGAGTGACGCCCTATTCTTAAGACATGGAAATTGCAGCAGTTAAGATCGGTCGAGACTGATCTCTTGTTTCTTTCTTTTACGAAACCTCTTCCGGGAAGTTCTAATAAAGTTCAACTTCAGGGGTCACCAAAAGGAAATAAAGAAACAACCTAATCTACATTTAAAATTGTTGCTAGAAGACATGTAGGAGTGCCTCTCTCTCTCTCTATATATATATATATATAAATTATCATTCAAAATTAAGATTCTCAACGGTTTCTTTTCTTTTTAATGGATCCTACAGTAGCATGATGATTTGCAAATTTTGGTTTTACTAATTGCGATCGCCAATTACAACCAATTTATAAATTAAGACTTATAATTTTTAGATAACTCCACATGAATAATGAAAAACCGGCTGAATATATATATATATATATATATATATTGTTACATCCTCAGAACGGAAACCATGAATTCAACATGCAATTATATAATTTAATTGACAATTTGATTATTGTATGGCTCGAAATACAATTTAAAATGGATTAATTGTTAAATACATGGAAATCCAAAATTTGTTCTTTAAGATAGAGCCATAATAGCATATATATAATATATATATATATATATATAGATATACCGATTGATCTGCCATACAATTAAGCGCTCTGGCATCTTAACCATTGTGAAACAGTATCGATAACGAGTTTATCAAGTTTGATAAATTCAAACCCAGTCAACTGTCTGCTGATCTCATTGGACAATGTTGGAATGCCTTCCAATTTCAACAGATCAACCTGACCAGGTTGAGGCAATGATGCCACCAACTCTGGGAAGTTATCGTGGATCAACTTTAAAATTTGGTTGGATTCAAATTTGTCCTCGGATATGATAAGCCTCTTGCTGTGGCAACCCTCATTTTCGAAGCCAACTATATGCGCTTTGGCGGTGTCTCTGACGTCAATGAAAGATGAGTATATCGTTGGTATCTCGTCATTTGGTCCCAATTTCAAGATAGAATTGATGATTTCGGCACTGAAATTTAACGTTTCGACAACGTCGGAATCGAACATTTGAGGACCGAACACAAACGAGGGGCAGATTGTAGTTAGTTTGAAACTTGGCTTCTGTTCATCAATAAAATTCCAAGCCAACCTCTCGGCATGCGCTTTCGAACTTCTGTAAGCCCAAGACCCACCTCTGGCTGCTTCTTTTGCAAAGACCGGATTCCATGAGTTTTCGTTGTACTTAAAACCTGGCAATTCAATGTTGTAAGTGTTAATCACCGCTGCCACGGAGGATGTCATAACCACGTTGGTCACTTGTGGTGCAAATTTCTTGATTGAATTCAAAGCATTCTTGGTGCCTTCCACTGCTGGGATGAACACATCATTAACTGGGTCTTCTGATTGGAAAGTCACTGGGGAAGCGGTGTGCAAGAATACTGTCACTTCAGGGTGGTTGATCAAAGCTTGATCAAATGCCCCCTCTGTTTCTAGGCTTGGCACAACTTCGTAAGAGAGTCTTGAAGAGTTGTACAACTTTAGAAGGTTGTCTCCTTTCTCCGCGGTTCTAACCGACCCAACGACAGTATAGCCTTTGGAAAGCAGTTGGTCAATTATATGCTTGGCGATGTAGCCCGTAGCCCCCGAGATAAACACCGTGGTTTGCTCTGGAACCATTGTGTTACCTTGTAAGAAATTTGTTTGCTATATAGGGATCAAAAGGAGATGCTGTCCTTACGGTGGTAAAATACAGGAATTGGATATTCAACACCAATTTATATTAATATTAAGGAACATATTATATATATATATATATATAAAATTTAGGTTTGGAAGGCTGACTATGATAACGGTTGGCAGCCGTTCGTTGATTGCTGGAGTAATCATAACCGCGCGCCCATACAAAGTTTCCGGAAAAGGGTGTATCCGACGCAATTAGGTTCTAACCTCGGCAGCCCACAAGAAGATGGAGGCCGGTGCTGATGCTGTCCCCAAGACCCTACTAGCGAAGTTCAGATCTCTTATAAAAGACACGAATGGTGAAGCTTTTTTTTATAATTTTCATAATTTTGTTGCTTCAATATGCTAAACATCTGCGAAGAAAATCAAAGATAAACCCGTGGAAGAAAACGGGCAAATTGGATATATATTATATGTATTATATAATTTCATGCGCACATGTGTATGATCTGTAAGGAGCCTTACAAATCATCGAAATTACATCAACAACATTATACGCGTAGTAAATATATATATATATATATATATTATATACGGAATTTTGGTAGAACATGTAGAAGCGCTGACATCAGCACAGAGAGCCGGAAATCTCCCCCACTTGCAAATTGGCCCTCCCAGTCCCAGCCCCCGTATAATGTTTTGAGCAGGACTCGATCTTGGAGGAAACAAGAATCGAGTTCAAAAATTGCAATGGAATAAAAAGCAAAGAAAACATATATTATATGATATATATATATATATATATATATAATATATATATATAATAGAGTCGGAAGCTGTGCGGCAGCGGCTGTGTCTGCGGCTGCATCTGCAGCTGCAATGCAGATTAGATTGCTGGCCTGCGTCAAGCCATATGGCTGGCTCTTTTTTGCACTCAACATGTGCATGTGTGAGGTTGAGCTTGCACAGCTCGCCTGGAAAGATCGATGTAGCTCCGCTGGGAACTATCAGTATCTTGTTGATGTAGCTGTTTGTACCTCTTGATGCTCTTTGCAACTGGTCTTTTGCTTTCTTTTTTTCGGTTGCTCGTCTCCAGCTTCAAATTCCATTTAAAGACCCCACAGTTTGCCTCTGTTTTTTTTTTTTTTCTTCTTTATTTATTTCGTGTGTGTGTTTGTGTTTGTTTGCTTTTCTCTCCATCTCCCCAGTTGTCCAACTGCGAAATAGCGGATTCCCAAACCCAAATCAACACATTGCTCGCTACAATACACGAACAAACACTCAACCTTCCCCCTCACACATCCATAGATCAGAAGCATCAACAACAGCAACCCCCTATGAGCGATACAGATTCCAAGAAGAGGAAACGATCGTCCAAGGCATGTGTCATTTGCCATCAGAGGAAGATCAAATGTGACTTGGATTTCAAAGCTCCCGATGAAAAATGTTCCAATTGTTTGGAATTAAACTTGTCCTGCGACTTGTACAAGAGAAAGAAGAGAATCAAGAAGTACCAGATCAAAGAAAATTTGGATGACTTGTTGCAGAAAACTAAAATTGAGAAATTGAACTCAATCCAGTTGGATCCCCACACCACTGCAAGGCCTTTTGTCAAACCCCTGAGTTTCCCCAACCTAGCCTCACAACACCACAGCTTGGAAGACACGTACATCAGAGGTCTATTGATCGAGTACAACAACCAGATGGGTATCGGTGCTAATGACTCCAGCGACTTACAACTGATGACCTCCAATGGCTGTTTCAATTTGCCCGAAAGATCGATTTGTGATGCTTACATTTCCTGTTATTTTAGCAAAGTCCACCCTATCATCCCATTTTTGGACAAGAAGAGGTTCCTGTCCGAAAACACTGGCGCTCGTTTAACTTCACCTAAGTCGTTACTCCTATTGCAGACCGTTTTGTTTATCGGTTGTGAAAACTTCCATGATGATGATTCTGATACACTCTCAAACATCCTTTACAAAAGATCAAAAGTATTGTTCGATAATAATTTTGAAAAAAACCCCATCCATCTTTTGCAAGTCTTGGTGTTGTTTGAATTGACTAAATCTGACACGTATTATAATTTAAACGACAATGGGTTAAGTTGGATGCAGTTATCCATAAACGTGATTAAGGCAAACGGCTTCTTAGATGTTGTTTGCAGTGAAGCTAGATTCCCAGAAAAGAACGCAATTTTCAAATGCGTTTGGGTAGTACTGTTCAAAGATCGATTGACATCTATCATGTTAAACAGGCCGTTCACTCTCCATTTGCCCAGCTACGAACAATTTTCTAAGAATTTTGATGCACTCAATGCCCAAGATGAGAGTTGCAATAACAGCAATGGAGAAGACGACGACGATTACGAGTTTGTGGAAGACGATTATGATGATTTTGAAGAGTACGAATCTCAGAAATACGAAATGAGATTGTTTGAAAAACAGTCTTTCAGACTTTTCGAATTGATCAACCAAGTGCATCCAATTCATGATCTGAAAACAAAAGATTTCCTCATTCATAAGTGGTTCCAGTCGATTGATATCAATTTGAATACTAAATACGGTATCATATTGATCACCTTATACCTTTCCATCTTGATATCTATCCACAAATCCAATCTCTACACCAATCCTGTTTATAATCCTTCTTGGGGAATCATGTTGCAATCGTCGTTGCTATACGCTAGACTGATCCAGAACTTGAAGATGGAAAATCTGATGTTATCTCATTTCAATTTGGTCAATCTATTCTCTATTTCGAGTACTTTAGTCCTCTTCCAGTATATCAAGTCCCCAAAATATCACAAAGCATGCACAGAATTGCTAGAGTCGGTACTGAAAGTGTACCGGAACGATACAACGAGCGTGAAACTGAGCAAGAAGATACACTACATTTTACTGGCCCTCATCAACGACAAACCAATGAAGATGAACATGATTAGACAGCTTTCTGAAAAGAAACATAATTCAGTTCCAAATGCATCATGCAGCGTAACCAACTCTCTTGCCAATGATCCTGAATTTAGGAATTTTAGACCGTCCAGTTTGTTACGCTCTTTGGTGATAGATTCCAAAGATTTTACTTTTTCCAATGATGGTGAAAACTTCGCTGTGTTGCCATCAAATTCCAGTTCAGGTTCCACTTTGATGAAGGAGGAGAACAATAGGAATCACGAGTTATTCCAACCACCAACCGACCAACCAAAAGTGTACAGCCATTCGAGCTCAGGACTGGCAAACGGTAAGATATCGATCCTATCGTTGATTTCAGATTCGAACGTTCACCCAGACAAATCCCAAGACCGGTTCAGTTACATCGAAGAAAACGAAGATTTGTGGAGGAAAATCGACAGCAACTGGGTCCCAGAGTTTGAGTTCGATGACCTTAAAAGACAAAATGTTCTCAATTTGGATTAGAGACAATTGAATTGGGGTACTATCTTTACATCACAATTCTTTTTTTTTTTCTGTCTGTCCTTTATTTATCCCCTTTTTCTGTACCAATAGCTTGTTATTATTATTTATAAAGATTCGTTTTTTAATCGGTTAATGTGCATCAATTATTCAAAATCATTGTTCACGCACATCCCTTTTTCCATCCTTGTATTCCCCACTCCTTGCGTTTTCTCACTTCTAATTCCCAGCTTGCATGTTCCACAAATTATGGTTAACCATTTGGATGCATTTTTTTTACTAAATTAATTGGTTCCTACTTTTTGATTTGTTTTGTTTATTTTAATGACTTATTTTCTTTTCGTCCCCATTTCCTGATTTTTCAAAATTCACTCGACCAACTGTTCATGCACTCATTTTACTTAAACAATTATTCCCTGGACTATTTTGTATTCCTTATTTTTTTTGTATATTCTGATGGATGTAAGATATACACATCATCCGCCTCGCAATTTAGTAATATATAATCATCATTATTGTTATTATTTTCGATTAAAGTAGAATCTCCTAAAACAAATCATTAGTGTATTTAGTCTACTCGAACAAAGGAACCCAATTTAAGTACTTGAACCATTTTGGCTCCACCAACACACAAGTGGCATCCGCTATTCTCGTCACTTTACCCGAGTTACCATCCGGTATGGTTTCAACGTAGCCCTTTATAACACACTTACGTCCCTTATTCTCCACTACGTTGGCAACCAACACAACGTTCGAATTAGGTGGTGCCTTTTCTTTAAATTCAATGTTCAACTTCGCGGTGACACCTCTCTTACTTGGCAATTTGGCAAACCCACAGAAGCAAAGAGATTCGTCCAACAACGTGGCAATCACACCATTGTGCACCTTGTTATCTGTACCTACCAAATTGGAACCCAAGTGAGAGAAAGAATAGAAAGATCCCTGCTTGTCGTCTATAAAGATAACTGGATCGATCGCTAGGTGCTTCGGGGAGTTGAGGATCCCTTGTCCCACATGGTTCACCCTGTGCGCTTCAGGGATCAATTGAGAGGCCAACAACATACGGTACGTGGAATTAGGAGACGAAAGTTTGAGGAAAGTGTCGTTCGTCTTGATGGATTCCAGGATGGCCAACGATTGCTGATTGCCAGTTGTGATCTGGCCCGGCACAGTCTCTGGCCAAGGTCTACCAAACACGGCAAATCCGAGACCAAATGAAAGCGTGGATATCGTGGTGAACTTAGAAAATCTGGCAATGGCGTTCATGGAGTAAGTACGTATACTGCTGGTGTACTGTCCGCAATGGGCAGGATGGAGTAGAGATAAGGAAGGGTCCAGAAAGTGGGGAATGCATGGAGATAATAATAGCCTTAAAAAATACATGTGAAAGAAAACGAACCCCAAAAAAAGTGAAAAACATAATTACATAATTTATAACGTGATCCAACCGAGACACGGCCACCGCGAGCGAAAACAGGAACAGCGAAGGTGGGAAAAACCTTCCAAGCGAGAAAAGAGAGAGAGAGGGAAACAAAACAGGCTCCGTTGACAAGGACACCTTTTGGTGTTGCCGTTGCAGATATCACAGCTTTACCCACACTTTCTGAACAGGGAGTTCCTCGAAACTTTACTGATTACATATACATATAGAGAGAGTCATGGATCCTACCGAGGAGACTAAGCAGGAACCAGTGGAACAGCTCCAGGAGGCTGGTCAGCCTCAACAACAACAACCACAACAAGACTTACAACCGGAACCACAGTCTGTTGTTCAAGAGCACAATGATATTGCTGAACCACCCAAAGGTCCAGAAACTGAACAGCCCGTGGAAGACATGGAGGTAGATGCTGAACCTGAAGCTTCAGTTGTGAAAGAAGATGCGACTCCAAGTAACGAACCGAAGGTTGAAGGATCAGCCACCTCAACCTCGGACATTCCTAGTCTCGAACAACCATCAAAAGTTGAACCAGTACCAGCTCCGGAGGTTGAAAACACAGAATCTCCCAAAGAAGAGCAACCAATTGTTGAAAATCAAGTCGTGTCTGATGTTCCTCAGGAAGAGCAGGAACCAGAAGAGCCGCAACCAGAAAAGCCTCAACCAGTGCCATCACAACAAGAAGCGGACAAGGAACCACAACCAAGCGAAAGTGAAGCATCTATTCCTGCTGAGACTGCAAATAAAGAATTGAAATCACCAGCTGATCAACAGAAGGAAGATGAAGATGTGAGCATGCAAGATGGTGATGAAGAATCTGAAGATGACGACTCTGAAGATGATTCTGCAGATGAGAGCAAACAGGAGCAACCTCAACAAGAGGAACCTGTGGTGACGGAATCCAAAGAGGAGCAAAATAAGGAAAGTACTGAATTTAAGATACCTTCAGCTCAACCGATTGAGCAAGCTCCTGTCTCTATACCGGTTGAAACAACAAGGCCAGACACTGGAATGGATACCACAATGGACATGACTGAAAATCCTGACGAAGAAATGGTTGATGCATTGGAGGAACTACCTTCCAAGACAAATGATACGGCAGATGTGTTGCCACCTACTGAACTTACCGAGGAAAAGAAAGACGAATCTAGCAGCAGTGGAGAGAGCAGTAGTGAAGAATCCGATGATAGTGATGCCGAAGAAGATGAAGAGGATGATGATGACGACGAGGAGGACGAGGAAGATGACGAAGATGACGAAAAGAAAAAATCAGCAGCCAAAGAATCTGATCCTGTTTCTGAACAGGTCAAGAAGGAAAAATCTGCCACTCCACAATTAAAGACGGAAGCCATCATACCAAGCAAGCAGGACGACGAAATGGAAATAGATACACCTTCTGTTCCTGCTGTAGCTGCCCCTACGTCGGTTTCGGCTGTTGTAGCAACAGTAGCACCACCACCACCACCACCGTTACAATCAGAACCAACTGAGCCGTTATCCGCATTGATAAAGCAAACGCATACCATAGTTTTACCATCGTACGCCTCATGGTTCTCAATGAGAAAAGTTCACAAGATAGAGAAAGAATCTTTACCCGAATTTTTCAATGGATTCAACAAGAACAAAACTCCACAGATATATGCGAAGTATAGAAACTTTATGATTAATGCCTACAGATTGAACCCGAACGAATACTTGTCCTTTACAGCAGTGAGAAGAAACTTGGTTGGAGATGCGGGTACTTTGCTAAGAGTTCATAGATTCTTAGACAAATGGGGATTAATCAATTATCAGGTTGACCCAGAGACTAGACCGGTGCCTATAGAACCTCCATTCTCTGGTGATTTTACTGTTGACTTGGATACACCTAAAGGTATGTTCCCATTCGAATCCTACAAACCTCCTAGTCAACTACCGGACTTGAAGAGGGTTAAAGAATTGTTGAATGGTAATAAACAGAATGGTTCCGGCGAACCAGCTGCAAAGAGACAAAAGATTATAAAACCAGATATCAACAAAGGTTGGGATGAAGGATCTTTGAAGAGATTGTTGGAAGGTATTAGAGATTTTAAGAGCGATTGGTACAAAGTTTCCAACCATGTTGGCAACAAGACCCCTGAAGAATGTATCATTAGATTTTTGCAATTGCCTATAGAAGACAAGTTCTTGGAAGAAAATAGAGATCAATTGGGGCCTTTAAAATTCATTCCAAATCTAACTTTCTCTGCAAATGATAATCCTATAATGTCGACCTTGGCATTTCTAGTGATGTTGGTGGACCCTGAAGCAGCTGTTGCCTCTTCAACGCGGGCTATGAAAGTGATTGATGAGAAATTAAACGAAAAATTGAATAAAGATAAAGAAGATAAACCGGAGCAGGAGAGAACTGACGCTTTAGAAGACGTCAAGGATGCTGCCACTACATCATTCGGTCTTGTTGGTGCTAGATCCCACGTGTTGGCGTCCTACGAGGAGAGAGAAATGAACAAATCGTTAGTCAATATTGTCAACAACCAATTGAAGATTGTCGATTTGAAGTTAGCTAAATTGACCACTTTAGAGAAAGAGTACGAGTTCCAAAGAAAGCAGTTAATCATCAAGAATGACGAACTTTTCTTGGACAAACTGACGTTGTTTAAGACAACCAATGCAGTTTCTTCGAAAATATTGCAAGCGATTGAATTGTTGGAATCGAAGACACTTGTCACTCAAGTTGAAACCCAGAAGGATGTTGAAATGAAGGATGCAGATCAAAAGCCTCCAGCACCTACTACTGTTCCTGCTGATGATATACCTTCTGCTGCCGTAGCTGCTGCTGCTGCTACAACCGCTACGGTCTCTGCTCCTGCAGAGAATCTAGGAACAACTACAACTACTATCCCTGTACCAGAAGTTACCACTACCACGACGGTGGTTGAGCCAACTGTTGAAGACAGGGCTGCGGCTCTCAAGTTGATTAAAGAGGCTAAGGAGATGATTATGAAGCCTCCAAGTAAGTCTCTGAACGTTTTAGACTTTGATGACAGTGGTAATAAGGAAGATGAGGCTAACGGCACGGGTAACAATTCCAGCTCTGTCAATGCAGCGGACGATGAATTGAAACCTGTTAGTTTTGAAGCTCCGCAACTATATAGATATTGGTCTGGTTAAAAAGATGATGCTGTAGTTTGTTTGTATCTTCTCCCTTTTTAAAACTTTTCGCTGTGTGTTTTTTATTAGATATGTAATTTTACCTTGCTTTTCTTAGTCTACTATTTTTCTGTTTTTTTTGTCCCTTATTATGCTTACTATTATGTGCTTGTGTGCTTTTATTTACTCCTGTTTAATATCACTGTGTGGTTTTTGTACTTCCAATGTTTCTGTCTTTGTAAGCCAATTCTGCTCAAGATTGCTTTGATCCTCATAAAAAATATTCCATTCAGGGGTGCTATAAATACAATGAAACTATATCACATAATCCACTCAAAGCTGTTCTTAATACCATAAAGACTACAGTAGTCCCTGTATGACGTGAACCCAGTATCTAACAACTCGGCCTTCTGGGCATCGGAACAATTGACCAACACCAGCTTCGAGACGCCAAATTTCTTCACAAAGGAGACACCGGTACAAATCAACCCTAATTTAACAACGGCATCCAAGGACTCGTAACTGGAGTCTACAAACAACCCAGACAGACCGCATGTTATCTCGTTAGGGTTCGTTGTGATGTTTTCCATGAAAGGATAGTACTTCGATATCTCGGACCTGTTATTGAACAAGATGATCGATCCAACCAAAGTGTTGGATGTTGGTTCAATGGCCTTGATGATGATCGAGCTGTTTGGTCGCTTCTTACCCTCTCTGGCAATGTACATCGACACACGCTCATAGATCTCAGCAAACCTCGACTCTTCGTCGTTGTTCGGTAGCTTGAACTCGTTCTTCTTGATGAGTTCAATCAATTCCGAATGCTCGTCACAGATTTCGAATTTGACACCCACGACTTTCAACTGCTTCACCAATTTGTCGCTCAGTGTCCAGTCCTTTAAATTTAAGTACAAAATATGCTTTTTCTCCTTTTTGAAAGTCTTCTTGTAATGTCGAGGGTTTGCCCATCCGACACTACGACAGAAATTCAAGATCAAACTGGAGGAACCACTGATGTTCAACAACGAAGTGTCGTTGGACCCGTTATTATCCAGGAAATGCCAGAACGTGAACAAATCCTCCATGAACTTCCCACCTATAAAGCCAAACATCGGGAAAGTGGAACCAAGGATGATCTTCTTGCAACCTCTGTCGATACTCAAATACTTTGCTGCATGTTGGTGGAGGATCTCACCTATTGACTGTCTTCTCTTCGTTCTATCTACAGCCATGAACAAAATACGACCATGTGCCGGGTTTGCATCCACCCACGTGAACACAATACCGTACATCACGTTCAACGTCGAGTTTCTAACCACAAAATGCTGCTGCTCGTCCTTGTTCTCTAGCAATAGCTGGTGAACTTTGTTCAGGAATCGCGAGTTGATGTTGTCGTAAAACTCACCTGGCAGCGAATTCTTCAACAACAGTGCCAAGTTATTCATGTCCCTAGAAATGTCGAATTTTTCAACCAACCATGGTTTACCCAGCTTCTTCCGTTTCCTCTTCTGCATGGAATCATAAAATGCAGAACCATCGGTAATGATCTTTGCGCTCGTTGCTGAACTCAAAGGTGAAGATGGATCGCTCGTCAATATGGCTTGGTTGGAAGGCGTGGTATCGTTCAGAAGCATGCCCAAAGATTTGTTAACGCTGGAGGGTCCAGTTATTCCAGGGGTCATGGCAAACAAGAAATCCTCCTTGGAATCGGTTCTGTTGGATTCTCCAGGGATGATCCCCGTCGGTTTGAGCTTTCCGAATAGCACAGCTGGTAAGTGGCCCAAGACGTTTGTCGTGTAATCGTAAGTGCAGATATAAGTGGATCCAATACCGTTATGATACAAGAAATCGTAAGGCGACGCCACCGATATGATGATCATTGGTTTCTTGACGTGGAAGGACGTCAACCTTTTTGAGTTACCACAGAGGATATTGATGTGTTTGGCTATACCGATTTGGTACATGTTTCTAGAGGCATCAGCACAACATAATATGACCACTTTGGCGTTATCGATCAATTGTTCCTGCAAGGAAGTCAATCCATTCGCTGTATACGAAGTATGAACAACTTTATAATTTTTTGTGTGGTCGAACTCGGCTAACTGAAGACCCAACTCTTGAAAAATGTTCTCGCCAGGGAACAAACGGTCTTGTTTGACCTCAGGGATCAAATTGGCCTTGTTGTGCAAATCTGGGTGAATTTGGGCAAGTAATGGAGTCAACAACAACACAGTATTGCTACTGCTACTACTGCTGCTGTTGCCATTGCCGTTCTTATTATCTGGATTGTTATTATTGTCGTTGCTATTACCATTGACCCCATTGTTGTCTATGCCAGCGTTTGAATCTCTACCACTCTTTTTGAAAAATTGTGAAATTGGTAGGATCTCATCGTAGTCTCTGACTAACGTTATCGACCGTTCGTAAGCCTCAATGGCTAGTTTTTGGTGTCTTTCCCAAATATCTTCTGTTAAAACTGGAAGGTTGTCCAAGACGACATCCCAAGGGTCCAATTTCTGTAAAAGGGTGTCAATCCGTCTCAAAGATTCGTTGAATATCAATTCATAACTACCGAACTCATATGCTTTGTATAAACTTTCCAATGCTTCCTGCTGATACATGTAATCGTTACAAACAATCACGATATCGCATCTAGCGTACAAAATCGCCAAGACAGCACCTTGTCCCAAACCAATGTTACGGCAAAGGGCTTCCAATTCGAGGCATTCAGATATGGCTACACCGTCAAAGCCCAAATCTTTTCTCAACAGTTTCTGAACGATCAAAGGTGACAAACAGGCATGAACTTCATTGGGGGCGACGTTCGGCACTGCCACACCTCCAACATGGATGGAATCGAGGATGTTAAGGTCGATAAGGTTCTTGAAAGGCAAAACGTTGAAACATTCCAATTGAGAACTGGTTTCTAAAAGCATCGGCAATTCCAACACGTTATCGATGAACGACGAACCCATTCCAGGGAAATGTTTGCCACAAGTCAAAATTCCACCCTTTTTCAAACCTTTGGCAAACGCATAAGCGTACCTAGTAACGTCTTCGACAGAACTACCGAATGATCTGACGCCAATTAACTGGTTCGACATCCTAGAACAGATATCAAGCACAGGTCCCATGTATAGGTTAATACCCAAACTTTTCAATTCGATAGCAACTGCTTCTGCTACATCGGTGATCAATTGCAAATCATCGCTTGCTGCCAACGCCATCGCACCTGGGAACTGTGTTATGGATTCCGAATCGTATAAATCGTTACAACACCCGAGCTCCTGATCAATCGCAATCAGCAAAGGATACTTGTAACCTTCCGATGCAGCCAAACGCTGCAACGAATTGATCAATTGGTATAGCTGTGTAGCATTCTTAAAGTTCTTTGTTCCTAGTATGAAAGATTGCACTTTGTGAACTTTGATTAACCTTTCTGCTTGGGAATCTGGGGTGCACTCAAGACCTTCAAACCCAGCGAGAATAAGCTTCCCTACACTCTCTAGAGCTGTTGAATACTCTACTTCGTGCATACTGTCGGTGTAGCTGTTGTGTCGGCGTCGAATAGATGGGCAAAGGATCGACGGCAAGGGACAAAAAGGTTCAAATCTACCTGATCTTCGATTTCACAACTTTATTTGGCTGGGTGCGAGTGGAGAAAAGGTGCCTCGATAACTGCCATATAAAGAACACTTTTTCTTATTTATACAATATACACATACAAAACAGCTACACCTTTAATTTTAACAAAATAAAAACTTCATTTCGATGGGAGGAATGTAATAATCATATAAATTCAACCAAGTTCCAAGAAAATAGCTTTCTGGAAAGGTAATAAACAAAAAAAATGTAATATAGAGATATATCAAGTAAAAACAAAACTAAAATAAGAACGTTACAAAGCATAAAAAGCATAGCTCATTATTTGCTTTTCTAATATTTTTTAAAAGACTTATCGATGGATTCGTTAATAGCTTTAGATACCAGCAGCTTGTAGAGCTTCTAGAACTTCGATTTCGATGGCGGCTTCAGCAGCGACGGCTTCGTCAGCAGAGGCAGCATTCTTTTGAGCTTCAGATAGCAATTGCTTGACAGTTTCAGCAGAGAAGGAATCCAATGGGTAGGCTTCAATTGTAGTGATGTTCAACTTGGAATCTGGTAGGATGGAAGCGAAACCACCAGAGATGAAGTATTTGGTGGAACCGGAAGCTTCAATGACTTCAACGACACCTGGGTTCAATTGTTCGACAACTGGAACGTGTTGGGCCAAGACACCCATTTCACCAGAAACAGCTGGGATGTTAACTTGGGTGACTTCCTTGTTAGTGAAGATAGCCTGTAATATTTTGTGAATGTTAGTTAGTAAAATGATCTTGTACTTTAATATCATCCTTCGGCCATATCAATTGTTGGGAAATTTGGTGATGTAATATGGTATGTGCACTTCAATTGACTATACGAGAAAGATCAATAATTCAAATTTGTTGTTGATATACGATATTTCATGGAATTGGAGATAAAAAATCAAACCTTGTAGGTATGCGCCATGTAAGATGTTGCTCATGATATGTAATAGACAGGGCAATACGAGTTAAATCGTCAATTGTTGTTTATTTCCCCTCAATTTGTGATATGATGCTCAATAGAGCTCAATTGGGTCAGACAGAAGGATTGACAGTCTAACGAATCAAATCAAGACTACGTACTTGGTGAGGAGCGGTCAAAGACAACTTCAAGACATCTGGGTTGGCAGCTTCAGCGTAGGTTCTCACACCGGCCAATCTGTTGACTCTGGTTAAAGTTCTGAGGGTTTGTCTGAACATTGTGTAGGTTCGTTGAATGTGGAATGTTACGGAGTCCTAGAATTGGTCTAGCAAGGGTAGTAGTATCAATGCTCTTCTCGGTGTGCCTGTTTTTGAAGCCATTTCCAACCTCGCTTTTCACCAATTCTTTCTCGCTCTGCCAGCTCTCAAAAATGGGTGGCCATACCGGCCTCAGCTTTGCCGCCCCTGATTGGCCCACCGGACGCGCGGGCGCGGGCGGCGGTTCCTCCCGGCGAGCCTCCCCTGGTGTTGCCGCCTTCGAGTCTCGACCGCGTCTTCCACCAGCTGGTCTCCCGTGCTGCGCATAACCACACATTTAACTAATGATAGTGTGCATGCTACTTGTGCCATGTCACGTGCCCAGGTCACTGGAGTGGTCAGTCAGACTCAACTGTATCGACGCAACGCCGATAGACGCAAAGGACCGCGGAATCGGTCTCTCGCAGAAGTGAAAAAAGCCGGAGAAAGTAATCTCCAGAAAACGATAAGAAGAACAGAAGATGCCGACTATTATTCCTTCTCTTTTCTTTTGTTCCTCCGCTTTCACAACAAATTGGCCATGAATAATCTACTAAAGGACTCGGCTGATAACGTGTTTATCACATCGGCGACTATTCTCGACAAACTTGCTTACAGAATCACCAGCAACTCCACGTCAACTCTGACTCCTCACAACAACGATTCGTTGTTAAAACCGTTGACTGAGTTATTAAAGAAGGATTTTGACAGATACAACAGGGTTTTAGATGACTTCAACTTGGAACTGAAAGACACAGAGTATGTTTTGAATTACTTGAAGATTAAAGTGAAGAAAGATGAAGAGTTGCGCAAGAAGCTGGAGGAAGAAATGAGAATCAAAAAGAAATTGGAGGAAGAGGCTTTGAAGAAGAAAGAAGAAGAATTGAAAAAGAAGCGAGAAGAAGAAGCTGCTGCTGCTGCAGAAAGACAAAAACAAGAAGAAATCAGGTTGAAAGCCGAAGAAGAGGCCAAGTTAAAGGCACAACAACAACAGCAGCAACCGCAGGTGATGGCTGACCAATTTGGTTCCAATACAGACGACCTTGTGTTAGACTTGGACCTCGACAATTTCAACTTCGACCAACCATCAGATCCAAATTCTAAAAATTCTACAAACAACAACAACAATAATAATAATAATAACGGCAACAGTCGTAACGATGATATTTCAAACGATTTTATGATCTTTGAGGAATCGCAAAACCAGACACCAATGAACGACATGTTCCAACAATCGAACAACAATCCTAACAACTTCAACGACTTGAACATGGACTTTTTAAATGATCCTGCGTCAAATGACATTAATAACAACAACAATAATAACAATAATAGCAGTAACCCATTGAATAACAACAGTAACAACTCGGCAAGTACCAACACCAATCCAAACAGTTCCAACAACAACAACAATAATAATAATAATAACAACAACAGTAACAACGATCAGTTACTGGGTATGGACTTGGGCAACATGGACATGAATTTGAATATAGACGACATGAACGACCTCAACATGAACATGGATATGGACATGGGAGATCTAAACATGGACGACGACATGAACATCGGTGGCAGTGGTGGCAACGGTGGTAATGGAGGTAACGACTTGGACTTTGGTGGTGGCGATGACGGCATGCCTCCTGATCGAATGGAGGCGTTGTTGGCTCAATTTGATGAGTTGGTTCCTAATAACGGTGTGTAGTTTTGTATCATTTTTGTGTATTGTAATTTCGAATAAGGTCATTCAACCATTTAAATTTAATGTTTTTTTTTATTTTTCATTTCTTATCAATGCCAGTAAAGCTGGTTTGCATAAAAAAGCGGTGATTATATTTATTTTTACAATTCAGAACATTATTAAAGATTGGACCAAAAATTTAAATTATCAAAAAGATTATAAATATCACTATGTAAATGAAATAAAAAAATATTATAGAAGGGAACGAGAACAGGGAAAAAAACAAAAAGAAAAAAAGGGGAAAACTATAACCAGAAGAAAGAAGTTTTTTTATATTAACTAAAATAATTTATACATCACAAGAAACCAACTTATTTGGTGAATCTGGTACAGCATCCAGCAGAAGAGGTGTTTTCAAAAGCCAATCTGGAAGTGGTATCGGTTTTAGACTTGATTTCCAAGTTGGTAGCCTTTCTAGCTTGCTTGGTAGTCATAGCGTGGGATGGAACGACATCCAAAGCTGGATTTTCCAAGAAGAAGTGTCTTGGTCTCAACAAGACGGTGATTGGTTCAGCAGGCATCAATGGGAAGTCTTCTGGAGCTGGGAAGTGGGTAATACCGAAGGTGTGGAAGAACAAGATATCGGTGTTTTCAATGTTAGCTTCACCGTCAGCAGCCCATTCTCTCATACCTCTGACACCATCACCAGACCATTGTGGGACGTGATCACCAGATGGGTACAATCTACCTTCTTCGTATGGAACAACGGTAACTGTGTTGGAAGCCCATGGAGCTCTCTTGGAAACGATAGAACCTGGCTTAGCTAACAATGGTGGAGTTTGGGTAGAAACCAACTTGTAAGATGGTGGCTTACCAGAGTAAGCGTTGACTTTGTTAGGGTTGAACAAGTCCCAACTTCTACCGGTTGATGATTCGTAGTTGGTCTTTGATTCGTTGACGGTCTTGAAAGTGGTTTTGTGGGAGTAGAAACCGTTACCGTACATGTTTTCTGGTGAACCCAATGGGAATGGAGATGGTTTAGCGTCAGCCATAGCAGCGGAGTTACCGTCACCGTCAATTCTTGGGTGGATTCTCAAGGAGAACATGTGTTGATGGTTGTGGGCGTTAACGTTTGGATAAACTCTTGTACCCCATGGACCAGCATCTTCGTCGTCACCTAAGACGTAGGTGTTCAATATACCGGTCAACTTGATATCCAACTTCATAGAACCATCTTGCATGAAGATCCAGTAGATACAGTATTCGTAGTTGGCAGCAGTGAAAATTTGGGAGATAACCAACTTGGTAGCTCTAGTGACGATAGAAGTGGCAAAGTTGTCTCTGAAATCGGAGTGCTTGAACAACAAACCGTCATCTTCTTCGTGGATACAGACAGCATGCTTGATGGTAATTGGTTCACCAGCTCTGTCAGCAAAGTGAGCATCCAAGTAGTGGATGACACCCTTACAGTCACAACCAAGAGACAATGGGTTGGTCATGTAACCAGCACCGTATTCACCGATATCCAAAGCGTGCTTTCTTTGATGTGGGTAGTCAGGACAACCGTAAGGAACAATCATTTCAGACAAGGACATTCTGTGGAAGATTGGTCTAACGTTACCGTGGTCGTTGTAAGTGATGTCGGATAAGACGATACCTTCTCTGTAGTTGAAACCAATGTGGAAGTTGAAGTTGGACCAGGACATAACGTTACCGTCCATCTTGAAAGAGACACCTTCTGGTTGAGTGATGTTGATTGGAGTAGCGTCAGTTCTCATGGCGCCGTGCTTGGCAATCATGTCTTGTGGGTAGAAGTTAGCGTGCTTGTGCTTGGAGACCTTTCTTCTTCTCAATGGGATATCGATGTAGATAACCTTCTTTTCTTCGGTATCCACAATTGGGCAGAAATCCAATGGGTGGGAGTATTGGGAGTCGTCATCGTCAGATCTGTAGTACATCAAGGCTTGTTGCAATCTCTTACCAGCACCCCATCTTTCATCGTAACCGATAGTCCATGGATCACAGTAAACGTTGTGCATTTCGTTGGCTGGAACACCAGACAAGACACATTGGGCGATAACGTCAGGGTTGGCTCTGATGATGTCTTCAGTGGAACACAAATCTTCGACAGTCAAGATTGGTTGAACTTGCTCCAAAGATCTGGTTTCAATGACGGATTGGGTACCGACATCGACTAAACCTTCCTTAACACCTGGAACACCCTTTTCTAAGATAACGTAAGAAGCCAATCTTGGAGGCATCTTACCACCTTCTTCCTTCCATTGCAAGAAGGCCTTCTTGGTTGGTTCTCTTAAAGTAACGGTGTTGAAAGAAATATCACGACCAGCGAAATATGACTTAACAGTGTTGGTGATGGCTTTAATTTCAGCAACAGATAGAGGATCCAATGGGTGGGCTGGCTTAGCTGGGGCAGCAGAAGCAGCGGTAGCTTGGGAAGCGATTTGAGACAGTCTTTCCATTTTTGAAGTGATGAAAATTAAAGATGATGGGTTGTGATCTTTGATGAAGGAGGAAAAGAGAGAAAGAGAGAATAAACGTTGATAAATTTTGGAGGATCGATCAGGTTTATATAACAGTTGGAAAGACAGGTCTGATACGGTGCTAATCAGTGAAGCCCTTGCCGAATGCGGCAATCGAATCCAGTTGCGATCTATCAGTGCGGCGCATCCCAAATGCGGTAACTGGGAACACAGGTTCTTCTGGTTAGTTAACGGCTGAGCTCAGCTGCATCTGGTGTGGGTGGGCGAGCTCGGTCTCTGGCTCGCTGGTGAACCCCGCTGGTGAACCCATTCACGTTGCAACTTTGAACTTGCCCCCGGTAGCCAGGGCGAACACGGTTCTTACAATGACAACGGGGTGTTGCTTTACAACAATGCAAGAGCATTTTGTAAGCTCCTATTATCGGCTGGTTAAACATTAGAATTTTATCCACTACAAGGTGGAATCCAGAGTGAAAGAACCCATCAAAAAGAAAAGGCGGTGCTTATTAGGATGACATAATTTCTTAGCCACCACAGCCCAACACTGAACACCAACGAGTCAACGACTCCAACGGCCCAGTGATAATTCCTTCCCGATTAGGCAGCTGTGAGAACTGGGAGGCCAAGCAGCTGGAATTTCCAACGATAACGTCGATAACCGCAATCGAATAATGGATTCCGACCTGTCTTATGATCCCCGTCCAATTGATTGGGTTGGAGCTTGGCTGTTATGGCTCTGTGTCTCTTTCTATACCCACGGTGTTACCTCTTGCCCTTTTCAACGGTGCCTGTTTGTCTGTAGTTCTATATATATATCGTGCATTCCAAATTTCCATCCCGTCCCGTCTTTTTTAAACTGTTTGCTTCCTGAATTATGGATGGTCCCGGTTGCATTTAGTTTATTGTTTTTTTTGTATTTTTGGAAGTTCCGGCCGTTGAGGGACAAGACTGCAAAATGTGTCAAATTTTTCTGCAATATTAAATTGTAATATTAATCATTACCTGTTCACGGATTGGTGTAAAAATACCTATATATACACATGTGAATATTCTGTGTAAATTACCAGGTACCAGCATTAAGCCCAGTCGATGTATATATTTTACCTTCGGCTACAATTCGGGATATGAAAATAAGCTTAATTAGTTATAGAGTGTAAAGAAGTTGAAATTGGAAGCTGCAATCCAGAAAGTCCAAAATCGTTCGATTTTTTGTAAAAACTGGAAATTTGTTCCGATTCAGTCAGTGTTTCTGAAATTCTTATCATTCTATGCCGTTTCGTTTATTCTACTAGCAGGCCATGTAAGCGTATATACAAGGAGAAAGCTAACTCCATTTGATCATTGATCCCTTATATGTTGCTTACGCAACCACCACCTAACATTTTACGAGCTCCCTAAAGTAAAACAGCTTCAACTATCACAATCAACAACAACAACAAACTGGCTTCCAATCTGATAGATGCAGTTACCCGGCCTCATATTCCTAAAATGGAGTCTCGCACGACCTTAATTTTTTTTTCCACACGCACCTACACCATACACTAAAGTGAAAAAAAAGTTGGACACTAAAATTATAACAGGAGGAACAAGGGTTTATGATGGCTTAACAGACTATAAGATCAACATCAAATTAACTTCCAAAAGATGCCAGAACCAGTTACCTTTGATGAGTCACAAGTCGACCTCTCTGAAATCGACTTCAGCGACTTAGAGAAGAAGTATGCCGTTGCTGAACCGGAACTACACTTTGACAACTACGTCGTTGTCGATGGTGCTCCAATTGCTCCAGAAGCCAAAGCTCCAATGTTGAAGAAAGTTTTGGGCAAGTTGTTTGTTCAAGCTGGTAAAGTTGTTGACATGTACATGCCAATCGAAGATGGCAAGAGTAAAGGTTACCTGATCATCCAATTTGAAGAGCCATCCCAAGCTAACAAAGCCGTCAAGTTGTTGAACGGTAAGAAGTTGGATGTGAAGCACAGATTGCTCGTCAACAAGTTATCCGACGTTGAAAAATACGGTTTTGAAGGTGCTGTGAAAGATGAGTTTGAAGAACCTGTCATTGACAACTTCCAATCCCACGGTTACATGAAGTCATGGTTGTTGGATCCAAGTGGACGTGATCAGTTCATGTTGCATTACAACGACGTTGTTGGTGTCTTCTGGAACAAGAAAGACTTGCAACCGGAAGAAGCTATCGAACCAAGAGCTCACTGGACCTCTGCGTTCATGAAGTTCTCACCAAAGGGTACTTACTTGTTTTCTTTGTTCCCTCACGGTGTTCAATCCTGGGGTGGTGAAAAATTCGACAGAATCAAGAGATTCCTACATCCTGGTGTCAGATTGATTGACATCTCACCTAACGAGAACTTCTTGGTTACTTTGTCACCAGAACCAATTTCTATTCCACCTGATGACCATCCAGCTAGAGCACAATGCTTATTCTCACCTGAATCTGCCGGTCACAAGTTGGCCATCTGGGATTTGCAGTCCGGTTTGCCAGTGAGAACTTTTGCGTTACCTCCAAACTTGGAAAAACAAACCACCATGCCATGGCCTTTGATCAAATGGTCTTACGATGACAAGTACTGTGCTAGAATGGGTCCTGACGCATTAGCCATCTATGACACCACCCAAGAATTCCAATTGCTGGACAAGAAGCCAGTTAAGATCGAAGGTATTCAAGAATTTGAGTTTGCTCCAACTGGTGTCAGATTAGCCACTAGCAGAAAGAACGATGAACCAGAAACTGTGTTGTCTTATTGGACTCCAGAATCCACCAACCAGTCTGCAAGAGTGTCTGTGATGCAGTTGCCTTCCAAGAACATCCTAAGAACCGTCAATTTATTCCAAGTTTCAGACGTGAAGATGCACTGGCACGACGAATCCAAGTTGCTTGCTTGTAAAGTTGACAGACACACCAAATCTAAAAAGACCCAATTCACCAACTTGGAGCTCATCCAGTTGGCTGAAAAGGACATTCCTGTTGAGAAAGTTGAAATGAAAGAATTAGCCAGCGAATTCCAATGGGAACCTAAAGGTGAAAGATTTGTCACGATCTCCCACATGGACAATGCTGATGCCAATCCTGCCATTCCAAGAAACAACGTTACTTTCTACGACGTTGAAGATAAGAAGGTTCAAGGTAAGAAAGTTTTGGGTAGCGGAAACAACACTGCTGTCGTTGTCAAGAAGTGGTTACCTTTCAAAGTGATCAAAGATAAGTTCTGCAACCAGATCCACTTCTCACCTAAAGGTAGATTTGTTGCTATTGCCACTATCAACGGTGTGAACGGTGTGTTGGATTTCTTTGACTTTGACTTTGATGGTGAAACTGATAAGAACGAGCACGAAAATGCAAGCAAAGTGTCATCCAACGTTAAATTACTGAACGAACACGAACACAGAGGTTTGACCATGGTGGCCTGGGAACCATCCGGAAGATTCCTTGCCGGTTGGTCGTCTGCTTGGAAGCACAAAGTTGAGAACGGTTACAAGTTGTACACCATGGTTGGTAAAGTGTTCAAAGAGGAGTCGATTGATGGTTTCAAAGAATTTGAATGGAGACCAAGACCAGCTACTTTGTTGAGTGCCAACGATAGAAAGAAGGTTAGAAAGAACTTGAAGGAGTACGCTGCACAGTTCGAAGAGACCGATGCTATGGAAGCCGATGCCGAATTGAGAGAGATCATCTTGAACAGAAAGAGATTGTTGCAAGAATGGACCGCTTACAGAAAGCAAACCGTGGCTCATTTGAAAGAGTTGGGATTGGTTGATGAAGGTACCCATGTTAAGGAGGAAGTTATCGAGGAGATCAAGGAAGTTATCTTGGAAGAAACTGAAGAGGTTGTTAACTAATTTTAAATTATACATATAGTTTCTTTAAAAGAATAGCTTTATATTGGAAATATTAAAAGAGAAAAAAAGTACTTATATGAACATGTATGTAGTAACAATAAATAATAAATAACATAAAATGGAAAAAAAAAACAAAACAGAATCAAAAAAAGAGAAACCTCAAACATCTTGTTAAACTTTTTAATCAACTCTTTGAAACTTTGGTCTTCAACTGCAACCCATGCCATTTATCGATCTCATCTTTCAAGAAGGCGTTCACCATCCTGTGCTGTTTCACCATACCTAACCCTTTAAACTTCTTACTTTCGATGCTGATCGCAAACATGGACCCACAACCACCACTTATGTCCCTCACGTTCAACACTTCGGGTTCGAACTCACTTTGCAACATTCGGTAGATCTTGGCCTCGTAGTCATCCAAATCGGAAGGAACACCAGAAACTTCATCTGCAGTAGAAACACCAGCATTGCCAGCATTATTGGTAGTACCAGTGCTAACTGCCCTCGTTGTCGTATAGTTTCGTATGCTGTGCGTCAGTTGACCCAAATAGCTTGTTTGTTGCTTACAAGACTCTTGGGATTTGGCTTGCAACGCTTGCAATATCGTCGTTTGTGATGGTGTTGGTGTTGGTGGTGACCTCTGTGGAGCTGGGGTTGGAGTCCGATTTGTCAGTTGTATGCCTAACCCTTTAGGCAGTTTTGAAATTATGTTCTTGAACATTTAAGTGTTGGGTATCTATATACTTATATGTGTGTATGTATGCAAAGTTCCTTTAAAACGTTCTCAAAGATGCCGGATTTGACAAAAAAATTGGTGGATTATTAATACATCATCTACCATTTAAGATAATGGTCATTTGGAATCTGCCATAGAGCTTAGGAGAAGAAAAAAAAACGATGATCAAGTTCTATAGCTGATTATGTCACAAAACATGTAACTTCAGTAAAGAAAGATGCACGTGATGCTAATGCACGTGCAGACAATTACTAGTATCCATAAAGGACAGAGCACGTGACATAAAATGACATAAGTGATGACGGCACAGAGGAAAACAAAAAAGTGCGTGCTCGATCGGATCTGATCTAGTTGGATCCCGCAACGGGCGAAGATCGGCTCACAAGCCCCAAAATGTGCAAGTTGAGGAATCAGATCGGGCTATGCACCGCCACAGAAGTGAGCACCCTGCGGCCAGTGCGGCGTGCCACATTGCCACATTGCCAGGCTCCTTGACCCTCACCACTGACCAGCCGACCACCGCCAAAAGTATATATATAGGGAAAACCTCGGACAGCCCGCTGTGCAGCGCCATCTCGTTGCCCCGGCTTGTAACCTCATTCCAGATTCGGCCATTCTCGATTCTCGAATCTCGACTGTATATATATATTATATATATGTGCACTTGCTATCTTGCCGTCTGGGTTATGAATTTACTTGTGTTATAGAAATTGATATATAGATCTAGAATATATATATATATGCTGAAGGAGAATACTGGCACAATATATATATAGTGAACAGTTGCCTCTTCGTACAGGAACAGCATGGGAATTCTTTTTCCAGTTGTGACATGCCATAAACGAGGGAAACGATCGTCCGGATCGGGCATTAATGAGAATTTCAAAATATATATACATGCACACATGTGGATCTGTAGCTCTATCGCATATACACAGGGGTGTGTGGGAAAACCATAGGAATTTTCCTAGCTATAGCAATGGAAAAACTACAATAGGTGGCCATCAGGATTCAGAACCATCAACCCCTTCCATAAGCTTACAGGGCCCTTAATTCCAGGTTGTACAACGTACTCTATATATATATATATATATATACGTCGTAGTATACCGGACAACCAGTGCATTTAGACACTTAACTCAAGGCCAAGAGAGTTTGTGTATGCTATCTTTCTACCCAATAAGATCAACAGGAATCAACAATATCGAGTCAGAAAATTGTTTCAATTCATATATATATATATATATTAATCGACTTAATTAAACGAAATTACAGAAACGTCTTGGAAGTTAACACACATATATGTTCGATTATATATTATACACACAAGTTTATTTTTTTTATCTGCTTATTGATCCTTAAAATTTTTGTTGCTGCTTAGAGAGCGAGCTTTGGTTCTCTCCGCCATTGTCTCAATTTGCTTTTTCTGTCCGCCGCCTTTAGCAAAATTAAGGTAAATTGTGAGGATCCCTTCAGCTTGGCTCGTCCCATACAAGCCGGCTAGATTCGTGGCTAATAAACATCCCTTATTGGAAGGTAAAATCGTAAAAAATTTGTATGTACACATGCACTGGAAATTTCACTTAATTGTCACCTTATACTGATCGATCGATTAAAATTTTCTGTTTTTACTAATTTACGTCGAAAGGGGTAATTGTGACAAAGAACCAATCAAAACACGGGATATCAAATTTATTCAAAAGACGGATCGAAGAGATCGTTTTGAAACTAAAATAAACGGGTAAAAAAATAAAACTGAAAAATAAGGGGTTGGATGTATAAGTGCCATTGCTCAAGATCTTACCAAAAATCCGGAATAGCAAAACGGTGTAATCGATAGTAATAAAAAAAGGGACAAATTTGTTGCGAAATAAATCAATAAGTAAAGAGATATCTTGCAACAAACAAAAAATATAGAAAAAAAACCACACACATAAGGCAATAATCAATCAAGACAAAAGCTTAGTAAACAAAAAAACAAATGTAAATTTTTAAGCAATGATGGAGAAAAACGTTTAGTAGATACCCCAGTATTGTTCGACACCGTAGTCACCTGGGTTCTTCCACAAGTCGTCGAAAGCAGTGAACAAGACGGTGGAGTCACCACAGGAGGATTCGATGGAGCTAACAGCGGTCTTTTGGTTGGCTTCACTTGGAACGGCAACACCGTAAGTGGAACCTTGGGTTGGCCATCCGGATTCGACACACATGACGCTCTTTTCACCACCACAAGCGGACCAGACTCTTTGCATTTGCAACAGCAACCAAGCACCAGCACCGTCTGGGTAGATGGTACCGTCCCAGTAAGCGTGAGCGTTGAAAGCAATGTAGTCGGAGTATTCACACAATTCTGGGTTGTTGATGATGGCAACATGGGTATCGACAGAGACAACGCTACCGGTGTAACCAGCAGAAGTCAAAGCAGATCTGGCTTCGCTAACGTAGGAAGCGATTTGAGAAACGGAGGCAGAACCAGCGTTGACCAATTCGTTACCGACGGAGACTGTGTAGATGTCATCCCAAGAACCGTAGGATTCGACAGCAGAAGCAATCTGTTCAACGGCAGAAGTGATGGAATCCATGTAATAGATACCAACGAACAACTTTTGGCCGGAAGCCTTAGCTTGCATGACGTTTTCAACTTGGTTACAGTCAACACCGTACAATCTGATCAAAGAGTAGGATGACAATTTGGCCAAATCGGATTCAACTTCGGAAAGTGACTTACAAGCACCGGAGGAGGTGTAAGGAGAATAAGTGATACCTTTAGCGGCAGCACTGAAGTCACCAGATGAAGAGTCGCTGGAAGCGGCAGCGGCAGCGGTGGAAGAAGTGGTAGAAGTTTCTTCTTCTTCGGTGGAGGATTCCTTCACAGAAGAGGTTGTGGTTGGGACGACTTGAGCGGCGACTGCAGAGGTGGAAGAGGTATCTGCGGTGGTGGTTGGCTCAGCGTGGACGTAGTTGATGGTGGAGGTTTGGGCATCACCGTTGTCACCGGCGTTGACGGTAACAACAACGGTTTCGGTGACGACAACAACACCTCTCTTAGCGTGTTGGTGGTGCAAGTGGGCGATTGGTTGAGCCAAAGATTGGGCAATCAAAGTGGAAGCAGCCAAGGTCTTGACGATACTCTTGAATAGCATGGTGGGAGGTTCAAAGTATAATAATTAAAGGAGGGAAGTTGTAACGTTAGAAAGGACAAAAGGAAGGACTGGGATGATTCAACAGATACCGAACTAGAAAAGTTTAGAAAGGAATGACGGTAGTTGGGTAAAGATCTGTTATGACAAGAGACGAAGGCCTGACTGACTGAGTGACTGAGTGACTGACTAACTGTGAAAGAAGGTGAGTTGTTGGAGAGGGAAAGAAAAGAGGACAGACAATATAGAGAAAAAAACAAAAAGACATCAACGAGGGAGGAAAAGAGGAAGACGAAGCAGCAGCGGGTGAAACACAGCGAGCGCAGGAAGTTGGAATCGACAACATTGCAGTTTTGTAAATTTTGATGTTTGCATCCGCCGCGTTTTCCACTTTTTGAATCTGCATGCATCCAAATTTGGCAATTTGAGTTTGTTTGTGGCTGGTGGCTTGTTGCCTGTGGCGCTTTCCTTGTTCGGGTTGTGCTGCTCTGGCCGGGTAACTATACGTATGGTCTATGTCATGTGATGGGTGGTCATGTGAGCACACAGCCTCCCTTTTTGGGGGTCTTCCCATCATGCATGCATGTATATAATATATATTTATAGATCCATCTTCCTCCATCTTCTCTTCCTTCTTTTCTGCTTCTCCACCAAGACATCGAATATCCCGCCACTATGCTTCCCCCTCCCAACCTCCCCTCCAAGCCTTCTTCAGATGAACTCTCCAGACACTCCTCCATCCTCTCCTACAGACCCACCCCAACCTTACAGGGTCTCTCCAGATCAAACACCTCTTCTTCCTCGGTCTACCACCCAACTCTGCCCCCTCTGCCTCCTCACCCTACAGCCTCATCCACTTCCTCTTCGATTTATTCCTCCTTCTCCGTATACTCAAACCCTTACCACAATCTCGGATCCTCTTCGACCATCAACACCATACCTCGCCCCAATATGCCCAACTACCCTCCCACTATCACCGATCACTCCCACCAAGTCCACCAATCGACATCACCACATTACCAACCACCCAACAGAAATGACAGCGTCTCCACGTTGCGTACTCTCTCGACAGTATCCCAATTTGAAGTGACCTCCTCCGTTGCCAATCCTCCAACCACAGATCTACTCGACTTGGACCCTTCCAAACCCCTGCCCAAGATCCCCATCATACCCATGCTTCCAAACAAAGTTTTAACTCCAATTCCCACCGCTGGGAGTGCTATTTCCATCGATGAACCCACAGTTGCAATGAGACCATCGACGAGGTCCTTATCCAGATCACCCACCTTATCCCCTGTTGAGTCTCCTTCAAGATCAAGATCAAGATCCAGATCTCTCTCTCGGACTTCCACGATGCATCCTTATAGATGCACCAAATCCAACACTACATCTCGAACATCTTCACCATTTGGATCTCGACTTGGGTCTCCACAGACTCCATCTTCATTTGGTGAACCCGACGATGTGCCAAGAATACCCGATCTATCGTTAGATGACAATGACGACGATTCTGCAGATGAAAACGAAGGAGAAGATGAAGATATCGAAATCCCAACGATACCCAACATTGAAATAGACAATGCCTCACAACTGGATCCAGAACCTCCTTTGATACCCGACATAGATCTCGCTAGTACCTACGAATCCGACATGGCCAGCGACCCAAACCCAGAACTGTCTTTAGACTCAATCAACTTGAAGACAACTCAGTTCAAATGCACACTCGAAAGACAATACCCAACAACACCACTGAAGTGCTCAAAGAAGTTCACTATTGACTACTGTTTAGGCTTGTTGAATTTACCCATGCACGAATGCATTTACCAACAGACTTTGTCTGTGTACACCACAAAACCGTCGCGTAAAAAGCAACTATACGTGTTCCCAACTTGCATCGTGATCATCACAACCAAATTGACAAAGACGAAGCTTAGAGTTATTCCCTTCAGTTACCTCTTGATCACTATCTTCATCAACGATACCACCAAGAACAACATTATTGAGCTGATGGATAGTAGAACGAACCATCAGACTTACTTCCAGTCGGATGCACTGGATTCCCTGATGGTGAAGATGTCCTCGATCTACAAAAAACAACTCGATTTGGAGTGTAATAGCAGCAACAACAAAGGTTCCTTCAATATTCTATCGTACGGGTCCTTCCATTTCAGCTTTGTGAAGTCGATCGATAGGCTGTTCGTTAACGAGCACCCGATACCAAAGTTGTGGAAGCAGTACGAGGTACCTATCACGACCAGACATATAAGTACGATACAGGCGATCATCAAGATCAATCATAAGGGGAAGCAGTACTGGCTGATGGGCGGTGATTATGGTATATTCATGTCGACAATAAGTGAAGTTGAAGGTGCTGATAACAGCGAGGACGACACTGAAACTTGGGTGAGAGTCGCTTCCGCATTCAACGTTTGCCAAGTTATACAACTGGAGAACTTGTTGCTTGTTTTGGACGCTATGGGGAACCTCAACTGTTTCCAGATTCAGGATTTGGTGAAGATTTTCGAAACGGACAAGAACTATCACAAGCTGATCTGGACGTATTCCCTTTTGGAGAGAAACTGCCAGTTGATCCGTGTACGCGAGGAAGATTCTACCGTGTATGCGCTGACTCCACAGCAGATCATTGTTTTACAACCATGCTACGAATCGCAAGACAGCATAACCACTTTTAGAATCGTTTTCGAGATACCAGTTGACATGTCACTGACAAACTTCAAAGTCATGAAGAATACGCTGATCTTGGTGACTAATAACTCTTACCAGATCATGAAGTTGCAATACGACGATGGTGTCACGTGTACTGTGAACTACGGGTTTGGGTTGCACAAGTTCCCGCCTTTCAACGATACGACCAATGCGTTGATGAAAGGCGGCAAACCGGTAGACATCGTCAAGTTGTCGGAGGAGTTGTTCTTGTTGGCTTACGAGGACCGGTTGTTGGTGTGCGATAAGTTCGGTTCTTTGAAGCAAGATTTCAAGCTACCGTTACCATTCTTGTTAAAGCAAGTTGCGTTCAACATGTCGAACCACCGTTTGGTGTTGACCAACGGTAACGTCTTGCAAGTGTGGACGGTACAATTGGTGCCTCCAAAGGACAAGGCTTGTGGTATGTACGTACAGTTCACAAAGATGACCACGTACCTCTCGACGAACGTCAAGATCATTTCGAGTTCGACGACGCCATGGCCGATAGTGGTGAGGTTGTCTGCACCGTCATCCTCCTTCACCGCAACAACGAAAAAGGGGGATGAAAAACCGTTCCAATTCAGTTCCAGCTCCACCCGCCACACCACCAGCCATATAGCCGAGGCACAGCCACAGGCATTCCTCATGATATAACTGATGACATAATACACGTGGTACGAGCTCGACTCTCCAAAATTCGTTTCCAATTGCCGTTTCCGGAAGGCCGGCCGTTTTGATTTTTTGTTCTGCGGTGCTGCTGCTGCATGCATGTCAATTATTTGTGTTAAATATATTAATTATAATTTATATAAATGTTAATTGAATAGATTTTTTTTCTTTCTTTCTTTCATCCCTTTTTTACTCGACTTTCCTTCTCTTCATTCATCATAGGTAGTCTCCTTCAATTGATCAAACGATGTCTGAAAACACTCCCCTCGTCTCTGGAGGTCAACTGCAGCAGCACACCATACAGCCTCACCACCAGACAAACAGCTCCACTCCACAATATACCGAGTACTATGCAGATGAGTACTACGAGGAGGAAGATGAAGGGTTTGCAAGTTCCTCCACCTTCAAGTACCTTGCCATCGGTGCCTCTGTGTTTGTGGGTATTCCCTTGATATACTTCTTGCTAATCTTCTTACCCAACTTGGCACCACCGGCAGAGACTGTGCCTGCTTTGAACTTGCTCGGTGAGTCGGATGTCTACTTGCACCCTGTCCAAAAACCTTTGAAGAAGAAAAATGACTACATCGGCATGAAATCAATTGATAGATTATTTGACGATCAAGAAGAAGAAGAAGAAGAAGATGATACCTACGGTGGACTAGAGTACGAAGCTGTCAATATGGAAGATTACGTCACTGGCGAATCTATAGAGCCAGATCTGATAGATGATGATTCTCCTTACAAGAAGATCCCAAATTTGAAGAATTGGTCACTGTTAAACAAGGAAAGTAAGTTGTTCAAGAAGCATTTTGGTAAACTTCCGAAGAAAACCCTCTCCAAGAAAGCTATCAAGAGGTTCATATTGTTAGGTGACATCCACGGTTCGCTGAGTTACTTTACAAAATTCTTGAACAGCGTCAACTACGATGGTGGTGTGCACGATCACGTTATCATGTTGGGAGATTTTTTGGCCAAAGGTCCAAACAGTATCGGTGTCTTGGAATTTGCCATCGAGAACAAGTTTGGCTGCATCTTGGGTAACCACGAATTGGAGATCTTGAAAAGGTATTCACAATTCCACGGATTGTCTCAATTGCTGTACACCAATCCATACAACGAAACGAAACCACTAGTGCAGGACTTCCACACTTTGGAAAACTACGATCTGGACGACTTGATGAGAATTGCCAAGAAGCTTACCCCTGAACACATCCAGTACATGTCGACTTGTCCGATCATGGAACAAATTGGTCCTGTACCACTTTATGCCAACAAGAAGCAGACAAAACTATTGAAGTATCCAGCGAACGGTGTTGCCGTTCATGGTGGATTACTTTGGAACGTTTCCAAGTTGGAAGACCAGAATCCTAACGATGTGACCACGGTAAGAAACTTGTTACCACCTGATTGGACCGTCCCTACCGATGACAGACACGTGCGAATTGGCGGTGTGAAATCGCAACCATGGTACAAGCATTGGACGTTACACCAGAGAGAGATTGTAAATGAGTTGTTGGTGAACGGGACCGGTAAAGAGTTGACCATGGGTACCAAAGTGTATTATGGGCACGATGCAGGACGTGGGTTGATGAAGAGACAGTTTTCGCTAGGGTTGGATTCTGGGTGTGTGTACGGAGCACAGTTGACTGGGGCCATAGTGTGGAGTGAAGTGGAGCCGGACAAGAAGACAGGTATGGACACCATTGTGTACAAGCAGCTGTTGGCCCAGGTGAACTGTTAACTGGAGTAAAATAAAAGAAAAAACATACATATACATACATATATATATTATACACATGCATAAATTGCCTAAAAATTAAACGGTAAACAGCGCGAAAACGAAACCCTTCGAAAACCGTTTTTTTTTACCTGTTTAAACTTTCACTTAGTTTTCTGTACACTCATGCTTAATTTCTTCTTTTTAAATTTCATTATACAATTGTTTCTTTCGGGCAGATCGTTTCTCTATATTCAGCCACTCTGATATAGTATATATACATATATATATATATATAGATACTTAATATCAACATCATTCTTCCCGAGATTGGAAAATACCATGGGAAAGATCACGAGATCGAGAAACGGATGCTTCACATGCAAGCAGCGTCGCCGGAAATGTGACGAGACCAAACCTGAGTGTAACAACTGCTTGCAATCGGGCAGGAAGTGTGCAGGATATGGTATACGGCTTGTATTTGATGTTGACGACAGCAGAAACGTGAGCGATAACGTCAACTCCAAGGGGGAGAAGAAGTATGGGTTCAGAGGCCGGCCTCGCATGAGCGACAGCGTACCTAAAGTGGACACCAGTGTATCGTTAGCACACAGAACTTTGCAACGGCAACAAAATCAGCAACATAATCAGAGCCAGTTACCAATACCACAGAATTCGTTGCAGTTGAAGTCACAAGATGGTGCTGTGCCACAGCAGGTGAACGAGATAGATATCACCGACCCTTTTCAGTTTGAGAGTGCATTGTACGATGGGTTGGACTACCTGCTTAACACGGACGAGATGCAACAGAAGGAACAGCAGCAATTACTCTTACAAGAACAGCAGTTGGAATTGCAGCAACCTCCTGCTCCTCAAATACCTTTGCACCATCAGCCATCGATGTTCACACAGCCACAAACCGTTGTGATGGACAGCTACACGCACGAAATCCCTGCATCCATGGAACCAACGTTGAACTTGAATCCACCAGAACTCACCAGTTTTGTGGACAAGACCCACTTGTATCCACAGTCACCTATCTCGAATGCGGTTGCTTTGAATTATTCGGAGGAGAATTTTATATTGAAGCATTTTTTCGACAAGGTGATCCCACTGTTGGATGCACATCCTTCAGCTCCATGGCCAGAATTGATGATGAAGTTTGGATCGTTTGAATTGGCCAAGTCGTGTTTCTTGTCGTTGAGTTCGATACATTTGTACGTGAACAACGGGGAGAACGAGTTTTACAAGAAGGGGATCTTGCACATCAACAATACAATGGAGTACCTTATCAAGTACGTTCGGTCGAAAGACAGAGGGTCTGGGTCTAAGAAGATGGCTGGGAAGTTGGAGGAGATCAGGGCGGAGTCTAACAGCACGCATAGTACGAACAGCAGTAATTGTAGTACTGTTGTAGATCCAGGTAGTGGTAGTACGGTTAAAGTGGAGTCGTTGGAATCCGGTACGGACGATGATGACGATGACGAGGATAACGTGCTTGACGAAGAATCGAACGATAACTCGTCGTTGAATGTGGAGAAGATCGTGCTGAACTTGAAGAACCAGTCGACGAACAGGAAGCAGACCAACTTTTTTGTGATATTGTTGCTATTGTACGTTCATTTGCTCTTTGCCATCTTAGAATCCGGCCGGTCTGCACTCTCTCGGATCTTTTTGAAGTTGTTTGCATCGATTGCAGAGGATCAAACTTTCAAGACTGTTTTGAACAGGATCGACCAATCGCAGACGTTGATCTGCGTCTTGTCATGGTTCGACACCGTTAGTGCGATGGTATCTCCCGATTGCAGGTTACCATTTTGTAAAGTGGAATGGTACGGTACGAGGAAAGATTCGATCTCGACTGCGAAGATGAATGGGTGTCCTGGAGAGTTGTTTGCCATCTTGCACGAGATTTGCGTGCTTCGTAACAAGATCCACGTGTCTAAGATGCCTGTTAACGCTAACGGTTCAGAAGTCGGTGATCGTGAGAAAGTAACTGATAACGGTAGTGAGCTGAGTAGAAAAGTGACGAAGTTGGATAAAAGGCTTGCGTTCAATAATCTAAAGTTCAAGATCATGAATTACAGGGACTACGTTCCAAGGGAGTTACCGAACTCATATACTTACGAATGGAGGTTGAAAGCAGCGCAGTGTTGGGCCATTTCCGCGTACATCAGGCTACTTGTTCTCTGCAAGCTTGAAGAAGATCACGAAGAAGAAGAAGAAGAAGAAGAGGAGGACGAGGAGGATGAAAGTGAAGTGTTGGAACTGATTGAGTGTCTTACGCTCGAGTTCATCAACGTATATGGGACGATCCCATCGCAATCTCCTATTGTGACTCAGATGGTGTGGCCTGTCTTTAACGTTAGTTTGTACTGCAAAGATGTTGGATCTAGAGAGTCCATGATGCAGAACATGAAGGTGTTGTACGACACGGTGAAGATGGGAACGATTCTGAACATGATGAAGATCGTGGAGAGGTGTTGGAACGAGGACATTACAGTGGAACAAGTTCTCAGTGGTAAGGAGTGGTTGATGGCAGGAATAGATTTCCTACCTTGTTAATTTATATGTATGTATTTAGAAAAAATAAAGTCATCTTGTTTAGATTTTTAAAATTAAATTTATTTATTTGTTTTTTTTTTTTTTTTTTTTTTTTTTTTTTTTTTTTTTTTTTTTTTTTTTTTT
>JAJMAB010000052.1:0-47837 GCA_030564825.1 Ogataea sithepensis | reverse complement strand
TTCATTCAATCTGACACAAAAGAGAAAATGTTAAACGTTTTTATTCTTTTTTCAGACCCACTTACAATTTTTGCATAGCAGCAACGTCGGTGGATTGGACGTAATCTTCAGCATCTTCGATAGCACCTTGCAAGTCATCCATGGAGACCTTTTCATCTTCAACAACACAGTTGATTTGCAATTTCTTGATACCGAAACCAACAGGGACCCATTGGAAACCACCCCAGACTAGACCATCCATTTCGATGCTCTTGACGTGGGCCAACAAAGCTTCCAAATCGGTTTCATCATCCCATGGCTTGACTTCCAAAGTGACGATGGACTTGGATGCTGGCTTTGGACCCTTGGCAGCCTTCTTGGCGGCGTATTCAGCCAATCTTTCTTGCTTCAACTTTTCAGCTTCTTCATCAACTTCTTCGTCGTCGGAACCAAACAAGTCAATGTCGTCATCGTCTTCTTCAGCAGCGGCAGCTGGAGCAGAAGCAGCCTTTTCAACTGGAGCAGCGGTGGCAGCTGGTAGGTCAGCGAATTCTTCGGTGAAGGAGGCAATGTGGTTGAACCATCTAGAGAATTCTGGGTAAGCGGATTGGAAAGCCTTGTAGGTAGCAACATCGGCTTGGGTAGCAGAAGTACTGTAATTAATAGGTTGGATGTTAGTATATCAATTGGATGGTGAAGAAGTAAAAAAAACAAGAGTTAACCAATTTTTCTTGCTTTCTTTTCCATTTGCTTTTTTTTGAATCTCCTGTCTGTGTGGTCCATATATATATATAGTACGAAGGAATAAATAATATATCAGGAACGGTTCTTGGAGGAACCTCTTTGTGTGTCACTCATACGGCGGGTCTTGAGGCCACCTCATAAACATGGACCAAAGAATACGATCATCATTTAGGACAACACAGGGGAGTTGAGCAAAGTAGGAAGAGAGAGAGAGAGAGAGAGATATGAGTGGATGGATTGATCTATAAGAGAACATACCCTTCGATGTAGGACTTGGAGGCTAGGAAGTCATTAAGAGCAGCTAGAGTTTCGACCTTGGAGAAATCAGAGAAAGACATGGTGGAATTGTGATGTGAGGGAGGGAGGAAGGAAGCAGCAAAGAAGAAGAAGAACCAACTACGGTGTGCAAAAAGAACATTTGAAATCCAACTGGCCAAAACGTTTTGTTTTTTCTTCGCTGACGAAAATTTTCAGCTTTTTTTTTTCACCTTCGCAGTGATGGCCGGGTAACTTTATTTTCCTCTCTCTTTTTTTTTTTTTGGCTTGTTGATGTTGGTGTTGTTGTTGAGGGTTGGTTGTTTTGCCTCTTTGTTTGGTGTTGTTGTTGATCTCCCCTTCCCTTCCTTTCTTTATATATATATATATCCATCACACTATACTATGTCCCTTCCACAGATGGCTGAGAAGCCCATGCTCCCCCAGGGCCTCTCCACCAGCCTCCTCAACAGGCTCAGAGACCACAACAACCCGCTTTTCATCGTCTCCCTGGCTCCAAGGGGCTCCAAGAGAGCCACCTCCAGTAGGGCCATCAACTACGCAGAGGACTACGAGTTCGACTTCGACGATGACAGGGACGATGACTACGACGATGACGACGTGTACAGTGGCAACCGCATGATGCTCATGGCCGGTGGCAACTCCAACCCTGTCAACTTGTCCAATTTCCAAGGCAAAGAGGCCCCCTTGGTGGACAAAAGCAAACTAATCTTCAACGAATACGAGCAATTGAACAATTGCCAGTTACCTGAAGTGATGGTCCCAATCAAGATCACCATCGAAACCAACGGTAACAGGATCAACGACTTGTTCATGTGGAACTTGAACGAGCAGTTGGTGACACCAGAGTTGTTCGTGAACTTGCTAGTGCAGGATTTGGAGTTGTCCAGATCGACAGAGACCGCCATATTGAACCAGTTCAAAGACCAATTGGACCAATACAGACAGATTCACAGCACTCCAATCCCACAATTGCAAACAGAAAGGGAATTGCATGCCATCTTGGATATCAGCATCGCTTTGGAGAATCAATTGTACGAGGATAAGATCGAGTGGGACATCTTGAATCCAACTGTGACACCAGAAGATTTTGCAAAGAGCGTGGTGCAAGATATGGGGCTATCTAGAGAGTTTCAGAACGCGATCGCCATCTCATTGCACGAGGCCATCTTCAAGTTGAAGAAAGAATTCATCGAAACCCCGCAACAGATCATGATCAACAACGAATACCTACCTACATTAAACAAAGTGTATCAGTCATCGATTCTACAGACAGATCCTCAACAGCCAGCCACTTCTGCAAGCGGAAGCAACAACGGCATTGTTGGGTCACTAATGACAGGACTGAACCACAACGTTGTGGGAAGTTTGGAGTTGCAAGGGTTACGGTACGACAACAAGAAGTTTGGTTCCGAGTTTGGACCTAAAGTGGAGACGTTGACAGCTTGGGAGATCGAGAAGCGTGAGATTGAACGTGAGAGAAACTTCAGAAGACAGAAGAGAGAGTCCCAGAGAATCGTGGGAGGTTCACAGAACCAACCTATGATGGACATCAGACCCGAGCGGGTGGTTAAGAGACGATACGACGAATTGGAAGGGACCTGGAAAAACATGTAGATTAGATTTAGTTATCAACAACAGATACAAGTTGTAACATAAATAAATGTAAATTTGAAACGAGTTAACAAAAAAAGAAAAAAAGTTAGAATTTAAAAATTAAAAGTAAAGCATCGTCGATCGACGCGACTTGGGACTCTGGGAGCTACGCGAAGTGCACCGTGCCAGATTTCCACTACTTAATTCCATTCATTCTATATTCACCACTTCGTCTATACTTTTCCAAGCTCTTTAAGTTGGATGTGTTCTCTGTACACTGGCTTCTTGCTGATCAGTCCCGTTAATCATAATGAACTACACAGATATCTACGACGACTCGAAGAGGAAACGGTGGAACCTACACCAATTGAAGCAGTTGTTCCTACAGAAGAAGAAGTTTCTGTTGATGACGTTAGTCACCGTAGGTTTGCTCGTCAACTTTCTAGGCTCCCTCACATCTTCCAAGAAAACAGGCAAATACGGACTCAGCAACGCAGATTTCAACATGAATTTCAAGACCTATGGGCAGGATCTCCATCTACAGAACAAACTACCTGCGAAAACAAGCTCTCTCCGTGACAAACTGTCGTACTATTACCCTTACGAACCAGCAAAACCGATCCAGAACCAAATCTGGCAAACTTGGAAGACCGACGTGAACTCCCCGGACTTCCCACCGCATTTCAAGAGGTTCCAACAAACGTGGGTCAACGAGAACCCAACTTACAACCACTACATCATTCCAGATGATATCATTGATTCTTTTTTGCAGGACGTTTTTTTCAACGTGCCCGAAATCATCGAGGCTTACAACCTGCTGCCCCGTAACATCCTCAAAGCGGATTTCTTCAGGTACTTGATAGTGTACGCTAGAGGAGGAGTGTATTCTGACATTGACACAACTTGTTTGAAGCCAATTGATCACTGGTCAACTTTTGACGACCAATTGATCAACACACATTTCCTGGCACAAAGTGGTGCCACTAAGCACCAGCAGTTACAAGTGGATGCCACTTTAAGAAAGACCCCAGTTGGGCTGATCATCGGCATTGAAGCTGACCCAGACAGACCCGACTGGTCGGAATGGTATGCTCGTCGGATCCAGTTCTGCCAGTGGACGATCCAAGCCAAGAAGGGTCACCCTTTCCTACGTGAGTTGATCATCCGTATAGTGGAACAGACTTTACGTAAGAAGGACATGGGTACGTTGAACAAAGTTGAAGGGAAAGATCTAGGTGGTGATGTGATGACTTGGACTGGACCAGGGATATTTACTGATGTGTTATTTGATTACTTGAACAACGTTGTTTCTCAAGGAAAGTTGGGAGATGGGTTTGGGATCGGGTCAACAAGGTGGCTTGAGAACGAAAATTGGAACTTGAAGAAAGTTGAGACCGAGCCTAATGGAGAACCAAAATACAGCGATTTGCAAGTTGTTAATTGGAAGCATTTGAGCGGGTTGAGAAATCCAACGATCATCGACGACGTACTGATCTTGCCCATCACGTCGTTCAGCCCTGGTGTGGGACAGATGGGAGCAGGTGATGTCAAGCACCCGTTGGCGTTTGTCAGGCACATGTTTCAAGGGTCTTGGAAGAGCAACGATAAGGAGACACACATTGATGCAGTGGAGTAAATGAAAATGAAAATGAATATGTATATATATATATTAGTATATGTATGAGCTAGTGATAGAAAATATGAATATCGTGGACGAAATAGGAAATGGGAAATAGGGTATCAGTGAGGTCGGCGACGCGTCGCGCAGAGTTTATCGGGGTAGGAGCAACTTGTGTGAGGGCGTAAATAAACTGATAACCAATTAACTATATATTATATATATATAACTCTATCGCTGGAACTAATGGGATTTCAGTTTGTTTTTTTTCCTTTTTTGATTTGGTTTTGTCTCTTATCAGTACTACATTTTCTATTTTAATTCAACGTCTATATATACATCATGCCCAGCGATGCGAGACAGTACTTGAAACTCTTGCCTGCCTCTTTGGCCAACGTGGGTGTCACGGCGAAGCTAGCGAATGAATCGGACGAGAGGTCCAGATCTTACTACGAGTTGAAAGACGAGATAAACTTGATTATATTGAACTATTTGATCTATGAAGGTTACATCAAGTCATCAAAATCGTTTGCGAAGGAGTTGGGGTTGTCGTTCATATTTGACGACCACCAATTGGACGACGTTGAGGACACTCCGATGGTATTGGACAACGATGAGGATTTGTTCGACTGTGATTCTTTGTTTGAAGTGGACCAAATCGAAAAGAACATCGTTAATTCTTACAACGATTTGTTCAAGACGAACGTGTTTTCGATTAGTTTCTCTCTAGAGAAATTCACAAAGATTACAAAAGGTTTGAAATCGATCAAAGTGAGAAATGAGATCAAGTTGAGCATCTTACAAGGGAACATCCAACATTCGATACACAAGATCAACGAAAATTATCCGATGCTATTTGAAAAGAACCAATTCATCTACTTCAAGTTGTTACACCAGAATTTGATTGAGATCATCAGAAATCAGATAACAGATCCTATCAACGAGAAGGAGTTCTTGATGAACTTTTTAAACTTCATCAACTCTAATTTGTCGTCGTCCAAGATTTTAAGCAACACAAACTTCATCAAGGAGTTGGAATTGACGATGGCATTGCTCTGCTTCAGTAACCAACTGAACAACAACAACAACAACAGTAATACAAACTTACCCAACAAGTTGAAACGGTTACTCGATTTGAAGAACCGGCAGAAGATAGCTAGTTTAGTCAACAAGTCTATCTTGCTAGAAGAGAACAACAGGGACCTTACGAACGGTACAGCGGGCGATGACATGTCAAACCTCGTGAAGATCGAGCAGACTCAACCGACTCCAACGTCTATGGTGACGATGTCGAGCGGTAGTAGTGTCACGAAATCGAAGATCGCCACAGGTGGTACAGGTGGAGCAGAAGGATTGGTAGGTGCTCATGGTGCCGGTTTGGATCATGCAGAGATCCTGGATCTCGAGCTTAAGATCAACGAGGTTGAGAACAGCAAGTTGCAACAGTTGATGAAGTTGATGATTTGGTCGTTCAACGTTAGCGATGGGGAAGGAAACAAGAAGGAGTTGCAGGATTGGTTGAATGAGCTGTTATGAAACAAGTGTATTTGTTTAGATATATATACATGAAAAAAATAAGAAAAAAAGAATAGATGCATGCACGATAATCGAAAAATACTGGAAATCCATCTAACTCAAGTGAATGTTCTTTGGGAGGGGTGCCGTTAGAGATTAGTAGAATTACGAGAATGGTTATAAAGGAAGCGTTTATTATTATAAGGTTAGCTGACGATACAGTAGCTCTCCAGAGTATCGTTAGTTTCCAACGGATTGAAGATGATATCAACTTGAAAGGAAAGATGTCAAACGTAGGCGAATTAGTGACAGGCGTTTGGATAATAGATTACATAATTGCTACTAGATTAACTTTACTGTCTTCTTCTTACGTCATTGGCAACTGCTCGTTGTAGTCCACTATCCAATATCCAGTCTCCTTCGATCGGGTCAATTGTCCGTATGATTAACACATGGTGTCTTAGATCTGATAGTCATCTGCAACGTGGGATCAGCAGATACATCGAGCAGTAGCTATCGACGTTCAATATAGATAAGTGGAAGTAAAAAGATGTGCAATTAATAGAGAAATTTCGATATGGGAATATCACGGAGGATATTGAGAGCCATTGAAGCAAATAATAAAAAAAAAAGCACTAAGGACCGAATCACCATGTTGATAAATCAATTACAACAACGACAACAATGAAGCAAATGGTAGAAGATGTGCAGGCAACAAACAGGTTACAGGTTACAGCTTACAGCTTACAGGAAGGACCCTTGGATTCAAGAAAGGCTGTGCCAGAAGCAAGATTCCGGTTAACTAATAAGCAGTGACATAATCAGCGGATGTGTGGAGAAATTTGCGTGACCTTCGAAGTTTCGCTGCTTTCTGCCAGTTTGTTTGTTATCAACTTGTTCTGTGCTCCTTTTATTTGTTCCTCTGGATCTGCCCCTTCTTCTTCTTCCTTCTCTTCTTCTTCTCCTTCTTCTTCTTCTTATATATATCAATCTATAATTGTGGTGTCTCTAGACAAAGCTTATACATCTACTTCTCATAGACTCTGCTCTCCTCCCGCACTCCGACAGTCTACAGCCCTGTCCATCCTCCAATCATCGCACACTGATTACTACTGCTGGATTCTACACTTATAGTCTCTCTTAAATCCACTTCATCTTATTCAGGTTAGCCTCATCTATCGTTAGAGCTTCCCTTGCTGTAGATACCTCATATCTTCACACACCACCACACAGCACACACATCGCTTGCTTGCAGGGCCAATCTCTGTCCCTCTCTCCACACTCAGCTTTCCTCCAGTCCGGCTCTCCACACTCAGCTTATATAATTCATTTCAGCAGGTGTTTTTTTTTTTTTTTTTTTTTTTTTTTTGTGTTTTTTTTGGCTTCTCGCAGTTGAAAATTCACATATCCATACAGTACGCTACCCACACATATTTCCGACAATGTCCAATACAACCATCTCTTCCTCTTCGCACCAGGCTACCTCTATCCTTCTACAACAGCCTCCTAAGATGGCAATGCCAAAACTCCCGTCAACCAGCAAGGACCCGAACCACAGGATCGACAAGAGATCCCTCGAATACGTGGTGAAATCTGGCCTGGCTGGTGGCCTGGCTGGCATCTCGGCCAAAACTTTGATCGCCCCCTTGGATAGAGTGAAGATCTTGTTCCAAACAAACAACCCTCACTATTCCCACTTGTCTGGCTCCTTCAGAGGTATGTTCCAGACCATCCAACTCATCTACACAAAATCCGGTTTCAAAGGTTTGTACCAAGGACATTCAGCTACGTTGCTGCGTATCTTCCCTTATGCTGCCATTAAGTTTGTCTGTTACGAACAGATACGAACGGTTTTGATCCCTAAAGATGAGTACGAAACTGCTTATAGAAGGTTGCTGGCCGGCTCGTTGGCCGGTGTCATTTCCGTGTCCTTCACTTACCCGTTGGACTTGATCCGTGTCAGATTGGCTTTTGAAACAAACGACAGATCGATCAATTACGGAAAAGGTAAATTGTTCCACATCTTGAAAACCATCTACAACGAAAACCCTAGGTTCAGTTTCAACACCGGAGGTTACTTGAAGAACGAACCTTGGCTCACAAAAGTGATGTACAACACGATCCACAAGAACGTGCAGTCATTGCAGGCCATCTCCAACTTCTACCGTGGATTCTTACCCACAATAATGGGGATGGTGCCTTATGCCGGGGTCTCTTTCTACACTCACGATTTGATCCACGATTTGTTTAGATCGAAAATGTTTGCTAAATACACCATTCTAGAATCGAAGAAGAACAACACCATCACAAAATCGTCGTCCTCGTTTGACACGAGGCAGCCTTTGACCACATGGGCACAGTTGACTGCTGGTGGTATTGCAGGTATGTTGGCACAGGCTTCGGCTTACCCGTTCGAAGTGGTGAGAAGAAGAATGCAGGTCGGTGGTGTCGTCAACAACGGTGGTGAATTCTTCAGCATTGCGTACACCGCCATGATCATCTACTCCGAAAAGGGTTGGAGAGGTTTCTACGTTGGGTTGGGAATCGGGTTCATCAAGATCGTGCCGATGTTTGCATGCTCTTTCTACGTCTACGAAAGATCTAAAAGTTTGTTGAGAATTTGAAAGTGTTTTTGTTTATAGATTTTTGTATATTTATTTATTTATTTAATTGGTTTGATTCGAACGCAGTACCCATAAAAGAAGAAGAAGAAAGACTCGCAGACAGTGACGTAATAAATATTAAAGGGGCTCGACGGAGACTGCCGGATGCAGAATACAGAGAAAGGGCAGAAGCGTTGCACCGATTTCCAATTCTGCCCCTTATTTAAAGCGTCGTTTCCTGTTTTCTGCTTTGCCCCCTTTTTTTCCATCCACCTATCTTTTCTCCTCTACCATTACCAACCACAAAATGGACAACTTTGAATGGCCTAGCAATCCTTTTGGGGTCGAACCACCACATGGGAAAAGAACAGCGGCTTCGATCATGCAGTACAGACATGACATTGAGAGGGCAATAAACACTTTCAAGAGAGAGGAGTTGAAGAGGGAAGCAGCAGTGATGAAGGAAAACAGCGAACTCTTGATGGAAGCAGCCAATGATATTGAAGCTGTAGATACAATGTTTTCACAGATTCTGGCGGAGGAAAAAGAGAAAAAATCACTGGAAAGTAAGATTGAGCGTCCCTTATGGTTTGAAAGTTGGGATGAAAAGAGAAGGGCACGAGAGGTTGCAGAGAGAGCACAAGACAGAAGGGATTTACTCGATGAGTTACAATTGAACAAAACACAATCGAAAGTTGCAAAAGATTTCGAAAAATTGACTGATGACCAACAAAGTGGTATTAATTTTGCTCGGTATCAACAGAGACTACGAAACATGCGTTCCGATCAGATTGGGATGCCCATTGGACCAGTTTCCTTCCAAGACGGTACGTACCCCGAAAATGACAAACTCCCACCGATTACCTGCATGGGTGACCTTGTGGCGTTGACCACAGATGAAGTTGTCGAGTATTTGAAAGGGTATCAACCAAGGAATGCTTTTCTAGGGACGGATACTGAATTGCGGAAGAGGTTGTGCGAGGAAGTTGGTCTCCCTGCAAACGAGTTGGAAGATTACACTCGTTACTATGGGACCCGTGAAACCACTAGGTCTCTTACTCGGTCACCTCATCCTCCTGATGGCAGCTAGTTGTTGGTGCCAAATATATATATATATATATATATAAATATACGTATGTGTAAATCCTTTGAATGAAGATTTAACGAGATCAAGACATGGAAACGGAGAGAAAAAGAGTTTTAACCTAAACGCTAAGTTTGTGCTTGCCTGCGGGCACATTGAACCAGTTACCCAGGCTTGAGTAAAGAATCCACTGCAAATTGAGAATTCCTTAGAGATTAGAAAAATACGCAATTATCAAGAAGGAAATTTATTTACCTATCTAGTAAAAGCATCCTCAAACGGACATCTTTAATTTAAACTCATAAACAGAGAAAATGTTAGAACACATACACAGAAACGGGCAAGAAAAAAAAAATCACAGAGAGAAAAAAAAAAATAGACTAGATAAATCTTTTAACAATCGTACAATTCAACAACCTTCAATTGGATAGCAATACAGTAGTCGGCAATAGGAGAATCGTACAAGTTGTAGAAGTCACCTGATAGACATTCGTAGAACTCAATTTGGTCACCTAGAGCCAGGTATTGGTTCTCATCAACTGCCCAGCCTGCAGAATAAATGGTACCGCTTTGAGGCACAGGACCGTCGAACTGGAACTGGTTGTTCGAAACGATGGAACCGATTCTGTCTTCTGCATCGTACAGGATACCATCGGAAGTGAAAGTGAGTTGTAAAGTGTTGTCGTATTCGACACAACCGATCTGCACAACCTCGTCATATTCGGCGTACAAAGCGTTGATGGCTTCGTAATCGACGGTTGGTTGTGCAACGTAGGTGGCTTGGATTTGACCGTCGTCGATCTGGGTCACGAACGTTGAATAGGTGGTGGTATAAGTCAATGGGGTATAAGTATCACAAGAGGTGTACGTTTCGTATTCGTAATCTGTTTCAACGTACACGTCAGGGTAAACCGTGGTAAGGGTGTCGTAGTAGGTGTCGGTGGTGGTGTAATATTTGGTGATGACTGTGTAATCTTCGTACACGTCTACTTCAGGGACGACGGTGACATCGGTGTAGTAGTCGGTGTAAGTCTCGTAGTAGATATCGGTTTCCACCCATTCGATACAGTCTTCGGAGCATGAAGGTGTTGGTGTTGGAGTTGGAGTGGTGGTTTCACAGTCGGTTGTAGTAGTGGTGGTGGTGGCAGGGTACTGGATCTGACCGTCGTCGATCTGAGTCACCAATGGATCGGAGTTTTCGTTTCTTTTTTGGAATTCAACACCTGCTAAACTTCTCTTCATCTTCTTACCGAAAGGTAAAGCTCTAGCTTCAGGGTTAGCAGCGGCTAGTGGATCCCTCTTGATTTTCTTAGTGGTGGTACTACTGGCTTGTTGAACGACCAAACCAACGTTCTTACCTGTGAAATCGAGGCAGTTGGACGCAACGGAAGTTGGTGCAATTGGTGTCCAAACAGGGGAGGCAGCAGCGGCGGCAGCTCCAAGTGCTGCAGATAGAGCAGTAGAGACTAGAGTTAGGGTAGCCAATGGTAAAGTTGCCTTCATTGTGTGTTTATATATTCTGTTTAGTGTGCTTTTTTTTGGATGATGCTGATGATGATAAAACGAAAGAGAGAGAGAGAGAGAGAGCCATTGTTGCAACTGTGATCAAGAGGAGGAATCAGACACGTTTATATAGATTCTGAAATGACCCCTGCCAAAAGTCCATTGTTAGTGTCACTGCTCTGGGCAGAACCTTGATTATATCCCGGATTGGAGAGTGTGAACAGGGTGAAAACTGCATGCATGTAGGAAAGTTGATGGTAAGATAATAGATACTGGGACTTGCCATGCATAAACACGGCGGTGCTCTCAAGTGGTACATATCTGGGCTCTGCCCCGTTTTCCTTGGAAGTTTTTGCTCGTCCCGGCCGGCGATTGCACAAGTCTCGGCGCGCTTCGCATCTGGGGCCTTCTGCCATCTGGTAGCCTGTGCCATGTGGGCAGAGGCTGTGATTGTATGGGTGAAGCTCACTGCCTTCACTACCGTATGTTTATAGCTATATAGTATATCGATTTATATAAGCTGTGTGTGTGTGTGTGTATGTAGACATACATGCATCATACAGAGCAGCTTGGATCATTTTTCAGGGACCACTCCCAGATCCAACTGCTCGTGTGCTACCCTTTTTTCTACAACGCTACTAAATGCCTACAGTAATTCCTAGTATACATAATATATATAGTTTGGTTTCTACAAATAAAACAGGGCTTTTTTTGCTTTCTAAAACAAAATAATAACAAATTAATAAATAGGAGATACATAGTACTACACGCACAGATCTACAGGGTAAAATCAGATCCCACGATCCCTGATTTGTCACACATCGATCTGAAGATCCCTTCTTTCTGCTTAAACAATTCAGCAGGTTTATCAAACTGCTGCACTTCGCCTCTGTCCAACACTAAGATCCGATCGTAGTTGATAATTGTCTTCAATCTGTGGGCAATGCACAAGATCGTACAGTGTGAGAACTCCTTCACGATTGTCGACTGCACCTTCGCATCGGTTTCGTAGTCCACACTTGACGTTGCCTCGTCCAAGATCAATATCTTGGAGTTCTTCACAATGGCTCTCGTGAGGGCAAGGATCTGTCTCTGTCCTAGCGAGAAGTTGGCACCGTTGTCGTCCACGATGTTGTCCAAGTGGAACTTGTGCAACTCCGTTAGGGTACCGTTAGGTCCAATAGTACCTTTCACTTGTCTCTTAACAGTGCTCAATTCGTCTTCCAAGATACATCCGGATCTCACTAGCGCATCGTACAACTTGTCGTCGCTCATCTGGTTGAACGGATCCAAGTTCAATCTGATCGTGCCTCTGAACAACACAGGATCCTGAGGAATGATACTCAACTTCGATCTCAAATCGTGCAAACCCAACTTACTGATGTCAACACCGTCGATCTCGATCAACCCTTCGTATTCACACAGCCTGTATAACGCAGTCATGATCGTTGACTTACCAGCACCGGTTCTACCACAGATACCGATCTTCTCCATCGGTTTGATAGCAATGCTCAGCCTCTTCAACACTAGTGGTAAACCTGCCCTGTATCTCATGTTAACCTCTTGGAACTTGATACCACCATGTTCGGGCCAACTGTCCTGAGGTTTGTCCTTAGGTTCCAAAGTATAGTATGAGGCCTCTTGTTCTAGATCGAAAGCGTACTCACAGATTCTTTCCACCGAAGACAGGTGTTGTTCCAACTGTCCCATGGCTCTCGAACTCGAAATCATCTGCATACTCAACTGCACCAAATATGAAATAATCAAACCGGAACCGGCAGCACTGATGGAAAACACCCTAGCGACACATAGCAACGTAATGATCAAGTTGATGACGGCGGTCACAGCATGCAACGACACAGCTAGCCATCTCTGCAAAGAGTCAGCAAGGAAGTAAGGTTCGTTCATTCTGTTGATCAACGTCGTGTTTCTGTCAACGAACAACTTGACGTTGTCGTAAACTTTGATCGTTTCGTTACCTTGCAACACCTCATCAAAATTCGAATACACAACGGATCTCTGGATGGCCTCAATTCTCTTGACTTCTCTTGCTGATGCTTGGTAGTAACTGAAAAGACTCGTGGTGAAGAAGAAGATGAAAGGGATGCAGATAGCAAAGTATGGCATATAGATGATACACATGATGTAGATACCGATCATCGTGGAGAATCCGTAGAACATCATTCTGGCTTGCTCAGCAATCTCGTTATCCAAAACATCCGTGTCCTTGGTGAATCTGTTCAAGATTCTACCCATAGGCGTGGTGTCGAAAAACGACATCGGAGCGTGCAAGAGCCTTCCCAAGGCCTTGATATTCAAACGACGGGACGAACCATTACAAACGTAAACCACCATGCAAAACTGCCAAGTACAGCACAACACAAACAAGAAGGTGAACATGACGTAGATACCGATGTAGAAACCATCTGATCTGTCGAATTTTCTCGTGGACCAGAAGGACAACCAAACGTTCTGGAAAAGCTGAGTAAACACCGTGAAACACACTGCCACGAAGAAAAAAACCAACGTGATAGCTAGACCGAATTTTGTCTGCAAAGCACCCGATTTTAAATACGAAATGATGACCGATAATGGAATACCGTTTTTCTCACGGTGTTCGATCGTCATCAACTTACCATCTTTAGAATCAGGCACCTGTGTAGTTTGCTTTCTGATCAACTTGATGATCTCTTCTTGCTCTTCAGTCTCCGAATCTTCACCAGCAGCGGTCGTCTCATTTTCATCTGACCTATTGCTCTCCTGTTGGTACTCCATCAACGTGCTGAATAACCCGTTTCTTTCTAGAAGTTCATCTTTGGTACCAACATCGATCGTACCATCACCGTTCAAAAACACAATGCGGCTAGCGGATCCGATCAATGATAACTGGTGCGTGGCCAAGATCCTAGTCTTGCCCTTCAAGATGCCCAAGATACACTCGTCCATGATGTGTTTTCCGACTTTCGCATCGACTGCACTCAACACGTCGTCCAATAGCAAGATGTTGTTAGGCACGATACCGGCGTCCTCGTACAACGTGGCGTACACGGATCTGGCAAGGTTGATTCTTGCCTTCTGACCACCAGAAAGGTTGACTCCACGTTCACCGATCTCGGTCTCGTCTCCTGCAGGTAGGATCTCAAAGTCGCTTTCCAAAGCGCAACACGAAACAACGGTCTTGTATAGTTCCTTGACGAAAGACTTACCAAATATGATGTTCTCTTTCACCGTTGTGTTCTGAATCCACGGCACCGAACAAAGTAACAACTTGCCGGACAAGTGGATGGACCCGTTTGTTCTTGGCATGGAGCTGTTCAGAGCGGATAGCAACGAAGACTTACCGGAACCGATCGAACCTGTAATGACCATAAATTCACCATGTTTGATGGATAAGTTGATGTTGTGCAATCCGGTGAAGCTGGCTAATTTGGTGGTTGAAGAGTGGTCGTCATGATAGTCATGGTCATCGGTATCAGCAGCAATAACTTCAAGTGACGATTTGTCCTCTGATTTGATGGTGGTGGCCACGTCATCATCCACTTGATCCCATTCAAATTCACCGTCCTTGATGACAATCGCATCTTTACTCTTGTCAAACTTCTCGATGTAGTACTCGGGATCCGGGATCTCTTCAGGAGCCAATAAATACTTCTGCACTCTTTTGCAAGCAAGGTAAGCGTCTGCAGATGAACTCAAAGCCAATGGTAGCAACGTGATATGGGATGTTAAGATGTTGAACAACGAAAGTGACGAAAACACATTGGCAGGGTTGGACATCGAAGCAGGGTTGTAACCGTATATGGACAAGAATCCAACCATCGATGAGATGGAAGGCAAGGAGACTGCCAACGCAGTGACACAGTTCCTTAAAAATTGGATCTTCAAAACGACGTTCATCTCCGAATTTCTTACTTTGGCGATCAGTTCTGAATAAGGCGGTTCCCAGGAGTAATACTTGATGATCTTCATTGAATTGAGTAACTCTTTCACATACTTGACTCTGGCATCTGTGTACACGTTAGCACCGTTTCTTAGTTTCATCAAAGGTTTGGTGGCGGACACAATCACCATGGTGAATAGGATAAAGAAGGCAACACCACCCAACACAGGACCACCCAAGTTGACAGCCAATAGGGCAATGGTGATTCCTAAACCGATAAACACAAAGACAATCATAGGGAAGAAGTTTGTGGCCAAGTCAATCTTCGAGAGGTCGGTACCCATCAAAGATGTGATCACCGAAGGCGTGAACTCCTGTTTAGCCTTCTTATCAAGCTTGAACGATTTATCCAACAAAACTTTAGTCAACAATCCTTTCACTTCACAACCGACAAAAGCAGAGTCATGAAAGTAATGGGCAAATCCAAAACCGGACACTAAGACGATGGCACTGATACCAACAGCGTATCCGTAACCTTTGTTACCAACCTCGTAACCTAGGGCCTTTCTGTTCACGTATTTAATGAGTGCTCTCACTAGCAAAGGGTTCAATCCCATGGAAACGTCAGCGATGAATTTGTAGACAAACGACAAGCCATACTGGTAACGGTAGGTGTCGAATAAGGAAAACAACACCAAGTGCTTTGGGTATTCAAAGTCTCCGTTCACGATGTAACGGTCAACGTTTTCTGGAGTATGATCCAACTTCAATTTCTTCAAGTATACCGTTTCTGCTTTTAGTTTGCGCTTGTTGAAATTGCGGTGGAATTTGTTGGCTTGCACTTCGACATCGAATTCGGAGTTTGGTTCCACTTTGAAAAGATCGTCTGGGTCTAGCGTTCTTCTGTAACCGACTCTCAAGATTGGTAAGCACCACGTGAAGAGAAGTTCACTGAAAAAGTTGCGATGACCAAATGGATATGCGATTCTTTGATCCTGTGATGGGATAGGTGGGATCGATTTGTCTATTAGGAGTTTGGTGAGCAGTCTCTTCTGGGGTTGTAATCTTGGATCCAAGTTCAATTCGATGTCATCGCTGTTGGTAGAAGCTCTGACTATCTTTTCGTCGTACTCAGACTTCAACTGGGTTTCGGCAGACGACATTGTCCGAGGAGAATAGTAAGGTGGTGAAAAATTGGTACTAGAGGAAGAATGATGAAAGTCAAATTAAATTAAAACAAGAAAAAGGCAAAAAGCTTAATAGAAGAGAAAAAAGAGTGAAATTCTATATAGCATATATTATATATATCAAGAAGTGAAGAAAGAAAGAAAGGCATACGCCTTCGCAGAAAATCCAAAGAACCAAGATAATCGTTAGTCCAGACGAATTTTTTTTCTTACCACATCGTCTGTGTCTAATCAGCGAGTCTGTGACTTACAATAACCAAGAAAGTGGCTCTATTGTTCGTTGCTAATCTGCAACTTATTTCAAGCACCAACCGCCGGCTATAGGTATTAGGTGATCACCTACGGATGGAGAAGCGGTTGTACACCGAAGACGTAATCGCAATCTCGGCCGGCCTGCGAGCCGCTCGCACAGATCTGGGCTTCTTGGGCAGCCATTTGCGCGTTGGGTGATGTCATGCATTATGTCAGACGATGCGGGTAGCTTCCGACTGTGGTGTTGCCGGTAGCCTGGCAGTGTCGGATGCCCCCGCTGTGGTGTTCTTTCCTCATCAACTACAGTTAAGCTCTGGCACCTTATATAAATTATAATTAAATCCGTGGCCAAACCGCTAAGTGGGGTTGATTCCGCTACCTCTGCTACCAGTGTACAGCTTTGTGGCGATGGAGAGACCGTAACCGGCAAGAAACGCAGTTAGTAATCGCCTGCCCACGCTTCCTAGCTTTCTCTTCAAACCTCCGCTTCCTCTGGTCTTGACCTCGGTGGTAGCAGCAATATCCGTTGAAACTAGGAGTCCATTGGGTATCTGTGTGCCGACTCCGTTAATTGAACCTTGTTGCGGGAAGTTCGAAGGGATGATTAAAACTTGGTCTCTTTGTAATCGCTGCCTTCTTTTGCGTTGGACTTTAGGTTTATGAACCCTATATTGCATCATTTGTCGTTTTTGTCTTCGCCTGCCACTAGTAACGCTTGGCTTTCCGACCCTTAACGTGGTCGTTCTATGATACGCTGCAGGTTTATTGTCTGCGTGAATTAACTCCACAGTCCCTATTGTTGTCGTCTTGGAAAAAGCAGTGCTAGCTTTTTCTGACTTTGATGCGAAACGCTCCGGCGATGAGAGTGATGATGTTGTAGACCATGTGTCTATTGATTTCATGGTAGCGTCCTGGGAAGCATCACTTGGCGTGTCCATTGGCTCTTCTGTAACGATTCGCTTCAATTGGAGTAATTCAGGTTGCTGTCTCGTAGTGTCTTTCGATGACGAAGATGGCGAATATTTGTTTGAGCTTGGCTCATCATCGTTCGCAAGTTGTGGTAACTTCAGATTTTGCATCTTTTTTTGCGGTGTCTTGGTTGAATTCAAAAAGAATACAAATAACTAATACAGTTAAAAAGGAAAAGGGGTAACCATCCATCCTTTTTAAATCTTGTGGAAACAGTCACTTCAACTCTTGAGCGATAACCTACAGTTGTGACACATCACAAAACAATGTACAAAACCAACTCTCTTTTAGTATTCATTTTTTAAAATCATAAAATAACATAAAATCTAGTAAACATAAATTAAAAAAGCAAGAGCAAATCAAAAATCAAGGTACGAATATATATATATACATATACAATAATAATAATAACAATAGTGATAAAACGAGTGTGGGTGTCTATAGTAGGTAGAATTTCTGTATGTCTGTGTCTTTAGGAGTCCGATTGCATCTCACTCTCGGTTTATTCATTCAAATTTAGTAAACATTCAATCCTCTCTTGAAGAATTCAACCCAAGTAACGTCATCTCTCTTAGTGAAAGCACTCTTTTGGCTAATGTAGTTACAACCAACGTCAACCTCATTACCTGAGTTGTAAGCGTAACAGGTTGTACCAGCAGCACATTGAATCTTAACCCATTGTCCAAAGTTACAGATGGCAAACGAACCATCTTCAGAGCAGGAAATTTCACCTTCCGCGGAACAAGAATCGGCAGAGCCTAAGTACAAACCAGCATCAAAGTTCTTATTCATGCACTTTGCCTTTTCTTTACCGGTCAATGAGGAACAGTCAGTGTATGAACTGGTAGATGCTGTTGAGGTCGAAGTGGATGATGTTGTTGATGCTTGGGTTGTTTCAGTTCTAAAGAAGGTTTGTAGCGTTGTAGGTTGTGTGAAAGCTGGTGGTGCGGTCGTGGTAAATTTAACTGGAGAACTAGTAGTGGTTTGGAAAGGTAGAGTGACAGTAGTTGAAGCAGGAGCGAAAGTCAATTCAGCGGTGGGCACAGTAACAGTGGAGTCAGTTGAAATTGGAGTTGGTTCAACTATGGATTGGACATCAGTGGTTGGAAGTTCAGACTGGGAAGGTTCATTTGATTCAACAGGAACTGTTGGCCAAACGGCGTGTGTGGAAGCTGGAACGTTTTCGTTTAAGCTGGTTTCAATTTCAGTAGTTTGAGTGTTCGTAGTTTCAGCAGGAGCAAATTCAGAGGTGCTAATATCTGTAGAAGAGGATGATTGTTGAGTGTAAGTGGCTTCAGTAGGAACTTCACTTGAAGAAATTTGAGTGGAGGTAGTCTCAGAAGATGTAGCAGAAGTTTCTTCACTGTAGCTAGACGATGTCTTTTCGGAAAATGTCTCGGAAGTTGTTTCAGCTGATGTTGTGGATGCGGCTTCTGTGGATGAGGTGGATGATGAACTGGAAGATGACGAAGAAGTAGTGGTAGATGTAGATGAGGAGGAAGACAAAGAAGAAGTAGAAGAAGAAGAAGAAGAAGAAGAGAAGGAAGAGACAGAACTTGAAGGGTAAGCACTTTCCAATAAAGATTTCATGGCTTCAACGTAAGTTTCGTTACCATCAACAACATTCTCGGTAGCTGTGTAAGCTTGCCATAGCATGATACCACCAAGGTTGGTGTCAGCAGACTTGATTTGACCATCTAGTGCACTAGCAACGGTATCAACGTCGATGTAACCACTTCCAGCGGAGCTAGAGTCACCAGGCAAACCTAAGAACAACTTGATGTTGGAGTTTGGTGAAGTTTCAGCAGCAAACTCAGCCCAAGTGTCCCAGTTGAAATTCTTGTCCACATTACAATCGTTGTTGTAAAATTGGATGAATGCAAAATCGATGTATGAATTGGCTAACATTTCACCGCTAGATGCATCTGGGTAGAAGCATTGAGGAGCGGCGGAGATGTAGTAATCTTTTGAAGTGTCAGTTTCGTAATATTCTCTTAGTTTGATACTGAGAGCAGTATATCCAGTTTGATCATGAGATTCCAAATCAAAATCGAAACCGTCCAAGATGGCATCACCGAAAGGTCTTTCAACGCTGTCTGATGAGCCGTTACCGAACATGTTCCATAACGTGCCAGCAAAGGCTTCGGCAGTCTCGTTAGATTCAAAACCATAACTGCCACTTGCACCACCTAAGGATAACATGACGATCTTGCCCAATGATTGACAGGTCTTGATATCTTGTTCTATTTGTGAGCATTCTAGCAAGCCATCGGAGAATGTTTCGGAACATGAGTTGGCAAAATTTAAAACTGGAACGCTGGATCCAGAGGTGTCACCGAATGAGCTCATGAAGGCCAATAGGAAGATGTCTGCTGAATCACTTTCACAGTATGTAGCTAAGTTAGATTGAGTCCCACTCTGACCCCAATAAAGGGCAACGTTGGTCTTTGAAGATGCATCGAAAGCGGTAGATGTCAATGTGAACAATAGCAAAGATGCTAAGAATGTGAATAGTTGTGTACAAAACATTGCGAGTTATCTATAGTGAAAAAGGGTTGGAAAGTAAAGCGAATGTATAAAGTGAATGTAGAGAACCCTTTGCTTTTTTTTTGAAGATGGAGAAGAAGAGGAAGATAAAAGAATTTAAGAACTGTACATGGTGATTAACGGTGATCCAGAGGAATCGAACTGTTTATATAGAGTAGAAGGCTGGATCTAGTCCAGGTTACGAAAAACCAGCACCATATCAATGGCTGGTATCTGAAAGCAGGTGAGCAAGGGTGTGGGTTTCTTTAAGATAGAGAGAGCTAAAGAAGGATGGCCGGTGCCCCAGAATAATGGAGCTTATGGACCTCGATTTTACACTATATCCAAAAGGGGATGTGTGTGCGCGCAGCCAGCCCCCAGATCTGAGATCCGCCACGGAACTTTGAAGTGCCTCGAGGTGGCAGGGCTGTGTGGATTTCCCTTATGGTGCGCGCACTGCGCAACTCTCCTGGGGCTGGAGCCTGGTGGAGACCATAAAATTAAATGGCCGGGGCGGGCCTGGGTGCACTGCCCGAACTACTATGTTTGTAATTTGTATATGTTACATGTTGGATGATATATTATGTAATACTACTAAGCCTCATAACCTGTAGAACCTAGCCCCCTTTCCAACTTGGGTCACTCATATCGCCCGATTTGACCTTCTTTGCTACCACGTTGGGCGGAGGATGTAGAAGTAGACCCGGCTTCTGATCTCTCTAGTGCTCTCGTCCACGTCATCTTTGAACAATGGCGACCACATCTCCATCTCAACAAACTCCACTTCGAATCCAAATTCCTCTTGCTCCGCCATTTTGAAAAAGTTTAGATCTTCCTGCAACAATTTGGGCCGATGCGGTGAAAAGGGCACTAAAATCTGCGGGCCATCCTTTCTTTTGGACTCATCCTCCTTCGCTGTTGTTTTCCTACTGCTTGTGATGAGCTCTTTGCAACACCAAAGCAATTTCTTGTGTTCGCTGTGGTTGAAAATAACATCACTCAAGATGATTAGATCAAACGAATTTCTGCCTACTTTACCCACTTCTTCTATTAGTTCGTCAACTGGATTACCCCATATGTAACCTTTCACAACAGAGTTCTTAGTGCAATGATTCACCTTTAAGTTGTTAGAAATGTTCTCGATCAAGTCAAAGTCTGGATAATCAGTTGCAACCACTTTTGATGCTCCAAGTTGACCGCACAGTATGGATGGTAACGCACCTCCAGCTCCTACCTCTAAAACAGTTTTACCTTGGATCAACCTCCTTGCGTTTAATTCTAGAAACTTGGATAGATATAAACATGCATGAGTCAAAATGTGTCCGTATAATGGTGATGATCCTATCAAATTGACTTGAACTTTTTTTTCTGGGTCAGTGTGATATTCGTAAGTTACCGTAGTTGGCTCAGGAGGAGGAGGGTAGTAATCCTCGGGTATTTCAAACAATCCATTCAAGTCTTCTTCGGAGTCTGACATATTTATATGACTGTAATCTGATATAAGTTGTAGTAGATCTCTCCACAAAATAAGTGAAATAGTTTGTTATGAGATCAACTAAAAGCTCAAAAAAGTGCAAAAAAAAAAAAATCATTTCAGGTCGATTTTCAGTTATCGACTCCGCGTCGATCTAAAAAAACTTTCGGTTAATCCGATCAATTAGATACAAGCATACAATGAAGACCTCCTTCTTCTGTTTTCCTTAATGTATTACATCGAGAAGTCAGAACAATTACTAACGACATGTCAGATTTGTGGTCCACAAGGATACGAAACCAAGAATGGTTTTACGTTGTTTTGCAATTGTATGTGTTGCTCGGTCAAGCAATCCTTTAAAACTTTGCCATAATACTAACACCTATGCATTATTGTAACAGAAACATAAGCACACCAGGAGCGGTGACGTCTGAATTATCAACAGTCAAACTGGATTATATTATTTGGAAATCTCTCATAACGGCATCGTTGAAACAGTTTGGTGGCTTGCTCGCCGAAGCCATACAATACGACATATTAAAGCTAGAATCACCGGAGGCCGCTGGGGAGAAGAACGTTAAGATTACCGATGGTATAGCAACGATACGAATTCCTACTGCAGATAAAGACCTCTTCTGTAACTCGTTGATTGCCTCGATATTAAGACTTGACAGCTTTGGTCTTGACTTGCCCTCAGGAACTTTAGGATCCTTGCAAATCGTCAACAACAGTTCCTTTTTAGCAGGCGTCGCTTCTTTCAAAGGTAGGTTTGATTGGTACCAGGATAGAGAGGCAGAATAGAAGATAATGAAGTGTATATATGTGTATAATTAGAGCTAGAGAGAAGTAGATATATAACGATGTGTTTTATGAATTGTGAATCGATGAACCACTGTAAATGAAGGCTGTGCAACTACTACTTATATAACACATATTAATCGCCGGAGAGCTGTAGATCCATATCGTTTATGCCAGTATAGTTTTTTTTTATTAGTTTATTATCATTATTAGAGTCATTGACTATTTTTCTAGTATCCTCAACAACTTTTATAAAATTGGCTTGGTTTCCATAAACGTCTATAGATATTTAACACTTTTCATTTGGTGCTTTAGCGTTCCTGATGGTCTCTAACATTTTGTATGCTAAGGTCAGAGACTTCGACTACTGGCCATATTCTTAGTTTATCATATCATATCTGTTTTTTTTGTATTCATTCTATGTTTTTAGAGTTTTGTTTTATGAAGTAATTTCTCCAGATTATCAGTATCTTGGAAGAGATGGTGCAGCTAAAGACGGATCAACTAGGAACCGGGAAGCAAGAGGCCACGTGACCACGCGTGGATGCCCGAATCCGATGTTCATGTGGGCATTGCAAAAGCTTAGCAGCCTTGCGTGTTGTCTGCCTGCAGTGTTGGCTCAGACTCGGTGACAAGTTTGGTGTCACAACTTACAAGTCGGCACTTTCTGTGGGACCAATTAGCTGTAGTGTTGACATCAAACAGCCAGAATTCTTTTAGAAGGACCATCACTTGTAACTCTATACAAATTCGACTCAGTTATTTGTTTTTACAACACATTGTTGTAAGAATTGATTTTCCACCTGCCTTACTTAATATACCCTATTGATTTATTGATTCAAGTGTTTTTTTTTCAAGAGACAACATTAAATACAAGGCTGGAAACCCACTGTGAGCAACTAGAACACGGATATTCTAGTTAACCTGACATTATACACGCTAAGATATGTTTCCACATAAATTGGTTGCACTTCTGTTTGCCCTTTTGGGCTCCATCTACTCTGTCCAAGCTGTGAGTCCCGATTGGACCCCCAATGTGAGCAAGAATGAATTCAAAGCAGTCAACAACGTACTATATTTTGACGACTCCCCGGTGATACTGCTACGGGATCGGGACGTCGTCTACCGTTCCGACAACGATGGTAAGTCTTGGACAGCACTGGAACTCAGATTGAATGACGGAACACAAGTCTTACCAACGGAGATCTACCAAGTGCCTTTCGATAACCAGTTGGGATTCATCTTGACTCAATCAAAAAGACAATATTACACCAAGGATCAAGGTAAGAATTGGTCTTACTTTGACTTGGACGTTAAGAAAGCAATGTTGGGTTCTGTTCAAGTTAATTACGCAAACCATGATTACATCTTGTTCTCATTGTACGATTGCGATATCAATGATTGGCAAACGATTTGTCAACCTACTTGGTACGTGTCTCAGGACGGTTTGAAAACTCCGCCTCAGAAGATTGAACTCCAGCACCTAGATAGTTGTACTTTTGCTAAAGCGAACAAGAGATTTACAAATGGTGAAGATTCCATGATATTGTGTATTCAAAGAGATTACGATTCGTTTGGCTTGCCAAAGAGTAGCACAATCGTGGCATCTTCTGATTTTTTCAAGACTACACAAAGACCATCAAATGCTGTTCTTAACAATTCACACGCATTTCTACTGGAAGTGACCCAGTCTTTTATTGTGCTATTCGTTCAATCTGACAGATACACTGCTGATGGTTATGTTGATGTCTACGTTTCCAAAGATGGTATTGAATTCAGAAAGTCATATTTTGAAGATCCATTGCAGTCCTGGCTTATGGCTTTGTTACCATCGTCTCCAGATTCTTTACACATAGCTGTTTATGGATCCAAAAATCAACTGGAGTCTAGTGTCTCGTCATCTGTTTACAAATCTGATTCCTCGGGTCTATTCTTTGACAAGACGTTTGGTGATCTGTTTGTTAGCAATTTCGGTTTTACCGGTATCAATAAGGTTCAGGAAATTGACGGAATATGGATTGGTACTCATAATGAAGGCATTGATCAGGAAACACAACTACCAAATGCTAAATCTAAGATCACCTTCGATGACGGCAAGACGTGGAGCAACCTCAAGCTGGCGGACGATTCTTCATGTAAGGGGGACGATGAGTGCTCGTTGCACTTACTGTGGATCACTGAAAGAGCAGGCGATGGTAATCTGGTTACAGGTCCTACACCTGGTATATTGATTGGTATGGGAAACACAGGTAAGTATGTCTCTCACGAAACTTCAAAGTTTGCAACTTACATGTCCCGTGATGCTGGTCTCACGTGGTTCAAGATTTCTGATGATACGAGTATTTTCGCCTTTGGCGACTTGGGAAATATCGTTGTGACCATACCAGTTTCATTGGACTACTTTTTATCGGGAGACTTGACCTCGATACCTTCGTTCTTCAGGTACTCTTTGGATCAAGGTAAAACATTCAAAAAGGTTGATTTGGGACTGAAAGTTTTCCCAATGTTTGTCATGACTACCATTGATGGATCATCAAAGAATCTTCTCATTATAGGTCAGGATGCCGATAAGAAGACGATGCTGACGTTTGCAATTGATTTCTCGGGTGGATTCGATAGAACTTGTGGAGATGAGGACATGGAAGAGTGGTATTCAAGAGTGGACCCTGCTACAAACGATCCGATTTGTGTCTATGGACATCGTGAGAAGTTTATCAGAAGAAAACAAGACGCAGAATGTTTTATCAACAAGTTGTACGTTGACTTGGAAGTCATCGAAGAGCCATGCACTTGTTCTTTTGATGATACCGAGTGTGAACTTGGTTTCCGTAAAGATGAAGATGATGTTTGTCAACCAATCTTATCGATCATTGCCGCCCAATATTGTCAGGGCAAGAATGCTGACAAGAAGATTAAGCTAACGTCATCTAGGATGATTCCTGATAACATCTGTAGCAAGAAAAATGGTTACGTTATTCCAAAGGATGATACCGAAATTGATTGTAAAGAAGCTGTTGCAGCTTCTAAGCAATCGAAGATCAAAACTAAGATAACCCATCTCGACCAGAGAGTGGCCAACTACATTTATCTAGACACTTACGGATCGAATGGAACTACTCCAGACGAAACCGTTTTGCTATTGACTGAGACAAACAATGTTTATATTTCTTATAATGGTGGACTTGACTTTGAGTTTCCTTTGGCTCTATTTGCTGACCAAGGTACCTTCATATCGGTATTCACAAATAAGTTTTTCCCTGACTATGTCTATTTGGTCTCCAACAAGAATCAAGTTTACATATCCGACAACAGGGCCTTATCGTTCAAGCGGGTAAACGCCCCATCCGATTTCAATGTTTTCAATTCTGCTAGAATGAGTTTCAACGAGCAGGATCCAAAGAAGTTTATTTGGTACGGTGAGACTGGGTGTGACAATCCATTCTCAGCAGATTGTCAAGTTGAAGCTTCATACACTGCCAATAATGGTGACACATTCACCAAGCTTATTGAGAATGTGAGATCATGTAGATTCGTGGGATCTATTTTGAACAACAGAGAATACGATATCAACCCAAATCAAATCATTTGCGATCAGCAGGCCCCTGGATCAACACATTTCAGATTGATTTCCACCACTGATTATTTCAGATCTGCTCCAGAGGTTCTATTTGATAAGATCATCGGTTCTACGGAAACAGGTGAGTTCATCGTCGTTGCTAAGTTACAGGATGATAACTCACTGGGTGCGTACGTTTCTGTTGATGGCTCCACTTTTGCTGAAGTTAAGTTCCCTAAGAACATTGAGGTTAACAAGCAGACTGCCTACACCATCTTGGAAGTGAATTCGGAACAGATATTTATGCATGTTACCACGAACCCTGCTAAAGACCAAGAGTACGGTGCTTTGTTGAAATCCAACTATAATGGTACTTTGTATGCCCTATCGATCGACAACGTTAACCGTAACGGATACGCGTACGTTGATTTTGAAAGTGTACAGTCGTTGGAAGGTATTTCTCTATTGAATATTGTGTCAAATACTTTGGAGGTGAAGTCCAACGGGGCTTCAAAAGAATTGAAGACAAAGATTTCACATAACGACGGTGCGGAATGGGCCTTTTTGCAACCACCAGCAATCGATTCAGAAGGTAAGGCTTATCCATGTAAAGGAAAATCTCTAGATGAGTGTTCGTTAAATTTGCATTCCTATACTGAACGAGAGGATCCAACGCGAGACACATTTTCTTCTGGTTCGGCGATCGGTATGTTGTTTGCAGTTGGTAACGTTGGAAAATACCTAAAGTCACAAGAAGACTCAGAGACAGGTACTTTTTTCACTAGAGATGGTGGTATTACTTGGAAAGAAGTCAAGAAGGGCAAGTACATGTGGGAATACGGTGATCAAGGCACCATCTTAGTTTTGGTTAAGGAAGATTCCACCAACGTCATTCACTATTCGTTAGATGAAGGTGATACTTGGCAAGATTACCAATTTTCCGAGACCCCCGTGAATGTTTGGGATCTAGCCACCGTGCCGGCAGACACTGCCAGAAAATTCATGCTCTTTGTTAGGGACCCGACAACCATGACTGACTCCATCTTCACTTTGGACTTCAGAGACGTTCAAGGCAGACAGTGTTACTTGGATTTGGATGATGCTGGCAGAAAAGACGATTTTGAATACTGGACTCCAAAGCATCCGTTCCAATCGGACAACTGCTTGTTTGGCCATGAGGCACATTACCTACGTCGTAAGATCTCATCGTCAGATTGTTACATTGGTGCTGCTCCACTATACAAAGGTTACCAGCAGCTACGTAACTGTTCCTGCAGTAGAAGAGATTTTGAATGTGATTACAACTATGCCATTGCATCTGACGGTACTTGCAAGTTGATTCCTGGATTGTCACCTATCAATGGGGAAGCCGTTTGTAACAACGTGAACGTGAACGCCACAGAGTGGTGGGAGCCAACGGGTTATAGAAAAGTTCCTCTGAGTACATGTGAAGGAGGATTGGAGTTGAGTAAGTGGGTGTCTCATGCATGCCCTGGGAAGGAGGCTGATTACGACAGAAGCCACCACGTTGGCTTGCATGGGGCCTCATTGGCTGTTGTCATCGTGGTACCATTGCTTGCCTTCTTTGGAGCTTCTGCTTTTGTCTACGACAGGGGTATCAGAAGAAACGGTGGGTTTGCAAGATTTGGTGAGATCAGGTTGGACGACGATGATGAGTTGCATTTGATCGAGGAGAACAACGTCGATAAAGTTGTCAACAAGATCGTGATGTTTGGTGTTTATTCGTTTGGTATCATGGCTGCTATCAAGCAAACGGTGAGTGTATTCTTCAAGAGGGGTCTCTTTGCCAGACTAGCTCGGGATAGAAGGGATAGTGCATACTCGAGATTCTCGAATTCTTATAACGATCGGATCATTGATGAAGAGGACGAGTCGTTGTTCAGATACCATACCGACGACGACGATGCTAGAGAGATCGATAGTTTCTTGGAACATGGGATGACAAACGATATAGGAGACGACGATGAGACTTTTGAGGATTTCACGAATTCCGATGACTTTCAGGGCACTGCTGCTGCTGCAGACGATGCACACTTCAGAATCGACGACGACGAAGCAGATTTGGGATCTCATCGTTGAATACAAATCTGTGTTAAAAACAAAATAACCAAAAAACCAAAAAAAGTTAAAAAAATTAGGAGTTATCACCACAACATTCACTTCAATTTATTTATTATATATAGTTATAACCAACCATCTGTTATTTTAAAGAGTTGTTGAACTACAGTATGGCAAATGCACCGAATTAAAAACTCGACGTCCTCTACTCCTGTAGGGGATTTTTTTTGATCGGACCCCTTGGAAGAGTTTGATCTAGTTTTCAGAAGTATCCTCGAGTGAATCTTACTGAAAAACCTAGTAAACAGGAAGTAGCTGTTGTTGAATAAACGAAAGCAAAGCTATTTTGAAGGTGAATTTCAAGAATCGATTTACCGACGCGTCGCCGACGCACAACTTCCAAACGTACAATCAAAAATCTTGTCGCTGCATTTTAAAACGTGGATGAGCTGCCGAAAGAAAGAGATTGATGATTTCTTCAGTTGTTCCCTACATCAATTGCAGATTACAACGTGCTTAACCACCATACAAAATGCTACCGATATCGCGTATACCTTGTATAACTTACCCACTGCGCCACTTACAACGCACGATACCCAACCATCGTTTTTACGCCACGGTGGGCCCACCAACGTTACGTCCCTCTGCCGAGTACATATCCAAAAGGGGTCAGCAACCTGAACCACAAGACGAATCAGATGGTGATTATGATGCTGCTAGTAGTACTGCATCTAAGGCGAAGATTGATGGTGGTCAAGATCCAGATGCAGAGACGAAAGCACAGTTGACGAAAAACCTCACTAGACGGTCATTGCGGATGACTTTCTACCAGATGTTTTTGATAACGTTACTCGGTTCGTCCGTTTTGAACATCATGAGGGAGAGGAATTACTTAGAGGAAGTGGACGATGCGTATACGTTACGGTTCAATAAGTACGAGACGTTGATTGAAGGTTTGGAGAAGAGGAACGGTAGTGTTGTTATCGAAGACGTTGAGAAGGAGTTGAAGAGTGTGGATGATCGGTTCGAAGCTTTGGATTTGAAGGATAAAGTTGTCAAGTTCGAAGGTGTTAGACAGTTGAAGAAGAGCATTGATGTTGTTGCTGAGCAAGAAGAGAAGAAGAAAAATGAGAAGGGCGATATTAGTATCTTGACTGATTTCTTGTGATTCCTTAGCACCCCCAATCTTGTTTCTTATTCCCTGTACATATATATATATAGATCTTTAATATGATACTTTTAACGAATTATCAGTAAAAAGATAAGAAAAGAGAAAAAAACTATATTAGCTACAAGAAGGGAATATGTAAGTATAAAGAAAGAAGGGGGAAAAGAAAAATAGAAAGCAAAAAAAAATTAAAAAAAAAAAAAAACGCACAAGGCAATCGATTAATTTAAACGATCTGTTTCTTCAACGAGGAAAACAACAGTCATAAACCACCGAACTGACCAATTATCAGGGTACGAGAAACTGAAAAAAAAGGAGAAAAGAGTAGGTATACCGATATAGAAATATATATAAGAAAAGATGGAGAAAAAAACAAATGAAAGCAAAGAAGAGCAGTCATAAAAACACACAAAGGGACTATGGCACATTAAATATTTTTTATCTTTTTATTTTGGTTCAATTTTTTTTTCCTTATTTTGGAGTAGAAAAAAAAAAGATTCAATCACCGTTGCTTGACTCCTTCTTAATCCCACTCTTTCTCATCCTGTTCTTTGGAGAATTCATCTGAGAAGAAGGAGTGCCCGCATTGCTGCCAACAACGCTCCCTGAACCTTTACTATTCTGTGAGATCTGGTTCACTGTAGGAGACACAGGGTGCACTTCAGGAGGAGTGGTGTTCAGGGACTGGTAGTTGGTAGAAGAGCCACCAGTTGATGGAGCTTGTTGCTGTTGCTGCTGCTGCTGGTCAAACCTAAACTGCGATGGGGAACGATAGTTGTGGTGGTTGGTGTTGAACGAGGTTTGATTTTGCTGCTGTTGGTTGGAAACGATAGGAGATCCGCCTGTGGATGATGACGAGTCTGCAGACAACCTCGACGAGGAGTCACCTCCCCCTGAGGTCTTACCTGGGGGATTCACGCTACTTCGACTCAAACGATTACCTGCTGTGCTTCCACCTGCAGTAGCACTAGGTGCCGTATTGCCAGTGCTGCCACCACCACCACCACTACCACCGTCAGCCACTATAGAGGCACCGTTCAGATCGGAGACATCGCCTAGCAAACCAGGGATGTTTCTCAACACGCCGTCGATCTTCTCCAAGGCGTCGCTTGCAATGTCAAAACTCTTGGAGTTTACTTTGAGGATCCAACGGTAGTCAAAGAGGTGCTGCTTGTAAACGTTTGCCTCATCGACGGTGTCTGATGTCACGTACAATATCGTGGCAAAGATACCGATTAATGCAAAGTTGTTAACCGCAGAGGATTGCCAGAAGGATTGGATATGTTCTGCTTTCAAATCCCTAGTGAACTCAATCGCGGCCACCAACCGGGTCTTGGCTGCGTTCCTGCACACTTTGATCAATTCAGGTGGCGATGAGTCCTTGTGGGAATTCAAACAAGAGATGATACGACGGTGTAATGTGATTTCGACGGCAAAGTATGCAAGTTGCAAGTACCCGTTCGAGTTGAATTTGCGTGGTTTGATAGAGTTCATCTGCAACGTCTTTGGTAGCGAATGGTACCAGTTTCTCAAGTTTAATTGCAACGGTTTGGCCAACCGTAGCACCTGCTCGATCGAAGTGATCGTCTCGATGCTCGACATCGTGAAGAAAGTGTCCAATATTTCACTCAAGATCTCACTCAACGAAATCATCTCTCTGAACAATGCCTCCCCGTTTTCGAAATCGGCAGAGCCTTCTTTCAAATCGTCCAAGTCGCCGCTCTTTTCAGGAAAGTCCTCGCTGGAAACTTTACGTACCAACCAGTTCTTACCTTCGATGATGTGGCTAGGTCTCGATTCAACCAAAGACGACCATTTATCTTGCACGTACACAGCCCATGCCAACCGCCTTCTCAAACCTCTTTCCCACTTTGGTAGCCTCCAATGGGCACAGTCCAGCCCTAGACCCAACTCTTCTGCTAGTGCAACCACTTGGGAACAGAGTAACCAGTTATTGTCCTGAGTGCCACCGGTACGGCATTGCATCAACAACAACCCTGCCTGTACAGCACTCAATTTGGGTCTTTGAATAACGTCACTAAAAGTCTTCAAGGCAAACTTGTGCAAAGATATCACGTTCGGTTTAGGAAACTGGGACAAGTGAGGGTCGTAATCCCACCATTGGATCGCAAGGCAATAAACTGCAGCCAACAAAGGTGCACCGAATTCCCGATGAGTTCTGGAATATTTTTCCAGTACAACTTTCTTGTGCAAGATAGGGAAAGAAGGGTGCACCGTTCGGAAGTATAAATCGATCAATGCCTGTCCGTGAGGTGCAATGTACCTTTCCACGGAATCGGCATCCCATTCGGATCTCTCGTATAGGTCCTCTGTGAAGTCATCACGCAAAGTGAACTGGATGTTGTTGGACACTTTCCTGATCGAGTTTGTCTTGTTCAATTGAAACTGGTCAATCTTATCAAGGGAGATCCTGTCCAAAAAAACCGGGTCATATATCGACGTGGGTCCCACGTAGAAACTGGATCTTGGGTACTGTAGGCTTAGAGTCTTCTTCAACAAGGAATGGCCTTGCATCGTTGCGTAATCCTTAATGGGCATCACGTCACGAACTGGGATGTCCGGTGGTGGGATGATCGAAGGATCTTCAAATTTCATTCTCTTTGCAGCCGTGTCGCTGTCGTTGGCACTCATTCCACGTTTCAAACCCGAGTTGGAATCTTTGAAAGTACACTTCAACCCTTTGCCTTGGCACATCTTACAAGTGGCCGAGTCAGCTAGCATGACACATTTGGTCTTGCGTCTTCTACAGTGGTCGCAAGGTCTCACTTTGACCCTTGGTTGAGGTGGATCTTGGCTGTTTCTCTTTCCTGTGGGTAGAGGATATGGAGACACCATCGGCTGCTGTTGTTGTGGTGGTAGCGGTTGTTGCTGTTGTTGCTGGTCATGTGGAGAAGAGCTGGATACTTGTGGGGTTGGGAACTGAAGTTGGGAATTGAATTGGGACTGTGGACTAGGCATCATCTGTTGTGGATTGACAAAGGGGGGCATGAAATTTGGCAGCATGCCTGGTGATCCATTGAAAGCTATAGGAAATCCGGCAGGTATCTGTTGAGGGGGCACTGGTGAGATGCCAGGTACTTGTTGTTGTGGTAGCGACTGTTGCTGTTGATCATTGTTGTTGTTATTATTATTATTATTGTTGTTGTTGCTGTTGTTGTTGTTACTATTTTGCACTTTTGAGCTATTGGAAGGTTTGATGTTGGACTTTCGTATGTTGTTGTTGACTGGTGGAGTGTTCACAGAACTGGAAGTGGAATTGTTTTTGATGTTATTTGTGCCAGCAGAGTTGGTGGAATTGGCAGCGGTGTTACCGTTATTGTTGGCACCGTTTCTGAAGTTCATCATTCCTTGGGAATCTATCAACATGTTTTGGTACTGTTGCAATTGCATGGCGTAATCTGCAGGAGAAGCCGGGGTTACCACCGGATTGATGTTAACTGGTGATATCATGTTGGCAGTCGCAGGGTTGATGAAGGGGGTATTCTGAGCAGACATGTCTATTTGTAGGTTAGGATCGGTCAAGAAGTTGAAATCGGCCGATTCATTCCAATGTCCATAATCAAAATTGAAAGCAGTTGGAGGGCCATTAGAGTTGTTGGTACTGTTATTAGAATTGTTGTTGTTGTTGTTATTATTATTATTGTTGTTGTTGTTACCCGAGTTCCCATTATCGGGCTTCTGTTGATCTTTTGGGGGCATCTGAAGGATTTTCTTTATGGAGATAAGTTCCCAAAAGCCGGACGATGTTTAAGTAAAACGCGCGCAAGAGGATATGTGGATGTATGGAGCGAACAAAGGAGATACGATAATAATAAGGTCAGGACAACCACCAATTGACGAAGGTATCGGTGTGTGAGTAGAGTAAATCTGAGTTGATTGACAAGAGAACAGGTAATGTTGATGGTGTCTGTAGAGAGGAGTGAGAGTGTCGCAGTGTCTAAGGCTAGCAGTAGCCGAGAGGTGAATAATAGATAAGGAATCGGGGGGGGGGAAAAGTCACAGTTGTAACTTGTGAGTGTGCTCGTTGGGGATGAGGGTCAGTTGTGCACCCAGATGGTGGAAGTCAGTGTATAAGGTGTATAGCAGGGTTGCTTCTGATGTGTGTGTGTGTGTGTGTGGAGGTTGAAAGTGCAGTGTACACCAAACACCGTTGTCTGTAAGTCTGCAAGTGTCTGTAAGCACAGCTTGTTTGTTGTTTGTTTGTTTCTTTGTTTGTTTGTCGCTGTTTGACGTTTCAGAGCGTCGACGTGGGTTCTTTCTGCGTCGATCGTCTCCTGGTTACGCTGCCCTGCCCCTCCTTCCCGATGCGGCAACTGACGCCTTGGATTATGTCATCCACTGCACCGCCTTGCAAACCCGCGCCTTCCGGGCTTCCCCAATTTCAGCTTCTCTTTTTCCTTTCTGCTATGCTACTTTTCTTGTCAGTTATATGAACTATATATACTTCTTGGAAGACGTGCTTTTCCTTATCTATTCAACTTACATTCCAATTCTTCTGTATGATACCGAGACTCTTGTTTTGCCTGCTCCTCGGGCTTGCTGCTGCACCTGCCTTCCCCATCCTATCCGATGCAGATGAGCTTTCCATAGCTAAGATGATCGATTCGCAGTCCTTATCAGTTACAGACTTCACTTTGAACTTGGAACACGGATCGTCTTCCTCTTCTCCTTCGATACCTTTCTACAAAAACTTGAAGAACCTTCCTCCCCTCATATCCAAACCAACCGGTAACCAACGAACTTTAAAGAGAGGCGAAATCCCTAGGTACGTTCTGGATTACAGCCCCATAGTGCACCTATACTCGGAGGAGAGATACCTACCTTACGACATCAAAGAGTACGTCAACCATTTCCATCCCGAATTCAGAAATGGTACTGTCCCTTTCCCTTTCAACACCAACTCGTCGTTGCAAATCACCGATTTGGAATACTTGGCTAACTTCAATACCCACGATCCTGACTCCCAAGTTTTCATGACGGCAAACGAGGATTTCGATACTGACCCTGAATGGCTCACCGGTTTGAAGAACAAGCCTAATTTCTACAACGGAGAGATCAAACATGCTCCTGCCACGTTGATTGTGGTTGATAAAGGTAACGGATGGGTCGACTCTTATTGGTTTTACTTCTACTCTTTCAACCTAGGTCCCTTCGTGATGGGTTTCGGACCCTTTGGTGATCACGTTGGTGATTGGGAACATTCTTTAGTTCGTTTCTACAACGGTGTGCCCGTCATTGTCTGGATGTCTGCGCATGGCGGTGGTGGTGCCTATTTTTACAAGAACATGGAGAGATTCGAAGATGGCACACACCCAGTCATCTTCTCTGCAAGAGGTACCCACGCCAACTATGCCAGCGTCGGCCAACATTCCCATGACGTTCCTTACTCTATATTGAGTGATTTCACCGACAGAGGTCCGTTGTGGAACCCATCTTTGAACTATTTGGCGTACACTTATGATGCTGATACAGGTGTCACCTATGCTAATGGTAGTGAGCCTGGTCGAGAGGAAGAGTACGGCAAGTGGTTGAACTTCAAAGGTATGTGGGGGGATAAGATGTTGTCTCCTAACGATCCAAGGCAAAGTTGGTCTCCCTTTGAATGGAAGTACATCGACGGTCCATGCGGTCCGTTATGCAAGAACTTATTCCGTACGTCTCCTTGCCAGAGAGCCAAATGGTGGAACTTTTGGAACGGTTGTAACATTAGAAAGTACATCCAATATGGAGATGGATTCTATGACAGTGAAGGAAACAACAGTTGCGGTAACTTGTACAACCTGATTAGACCTGGAATTTTGAAGAAGTTTGTGGAATTGATCAGTTTTGGTGGTTGGTTCTGTTGGATCATGGACCACCTGTACGGATGAATTTTAATGGATGAATATCAAATTATGCTCTCTGTGTTGTTGTTGTTTTTCTTTTATTTTATTTTATTTTATTTTATTTTCTTCTGCTTTTTGGTCCGGCTGCAGCTACGAAGCGGCAGTCCACGATATATATACAAACATATAGTAAATCCATACGAATAAATTAATACATGACGAGAAATCCGGGCGGTGCTTATCGTGCAGAGAAGCAAATTTCCAACGGCGAAACAGACGACATGCATGTTTGGCTAACATATATTTAATACTATAGTTGTATATAAACATACAAATGTATTTCATGGTCTCTCGGCCACTGCGACCACAAGCACACCTGCTAAACGTCACCACCATCCTTAATATATACTTCTCCATCAAACAGCGTACCTTTTTGTGTGTTTTTTTTTCTTACTTCTCCTGGTTGTGGATCCTCAGTTGTATGTCTCCCCTGAATCACAGCCACCCACAAAATTATGCCCCAATTCAACCTAGCTTCTAACCTCATCACATTCGCCAAAACGTCACTCTTAATCATATCTGCAACGTCGGCACTTGCCCTCCTGGGATTGTACAAGTACCAGAACCTCATCGTCTACCCTTCTCACCTGAACGAAGGTCACAAACACGTCTCCACCCCGGATGAGTACGACCTACCTTTCACATCACCCGAACTTCATACCAAGGACAAAGAAACTTTGCATTCGTACTTGCTGTTGCACGATGCAAACTCCCCATATTACACCAACAAGACAGTAGTTGTGTTATCTCCAAATGCAGGCAACATAGGTCACTTCCTCCCCGTCGTCAAGTATATCTATGAATCCCTAAAGTACAACGTATTCATCTACTCTTACAGAGGTTACGGACTCTCGTCGGGTAAGCCGACCGAGAGCGGATTGAAGTTAGACGCCGATACAGCTATGGAGTTCATCTCCAATCATCCTCAGTTGTCACATTCGTCGATTATCTTGTACGGTAGATCTTTGGGAGGTGCCGTTTCGATATACATTGCCTCTCACTATCCAAACCTCGTGAGTGGTGTTGTTTTAGAAAACACTTTTTTGAACTTGCGTAAAGTCATCCCACACATATTTCCCTTGTTATCCCCGTTTTCATTCTTGTGCCATGAAGTGTGGCCGTCAGAAAACGATATACTCAAGATCAAAGAAGATGTGCCGATGTTGTTCTTATCCGGGTTGGACGACGAAATCGTGCCTCCTGATCACATGCGGACTTTGTACGAGTTGAGCAAGAGCTCTACTAAAGAATATAGAACTTTTGACGGTGCTAAGCACAACGACACGATTATTCAGCCTGGTTACTGGGATTATTTTGCTGAGTTTATCAGGGACAAGATCAACCCTATAGGTAAATGAATAATGAATTTTTTATTTTTGCGTTTTCCTTTTTATGTCTATAATATTACTAATATATACGATTACTGTGTTTTTTTTTTTTTTTTGTTTTTTTTGCGTTCTTTTCTTTTCTTAACCTATTTGATTACACTATTATATTATTATTATTATATTACCTTACATGACATTAGCTCCACACCCAGGACACTCTTTCTCTAGTAGATCTAAAAACCAACTCTTCAAACATCCAAAGTGACCTTTGTGTCCACACTCGTACAAAGTGACGCATGTACCTTTAACAGGCTCGTTGCAGTACACGCAGCAACCTTGCACTTTCAAACACTTTTCACAGTACCAGAACCCAAACTCCTCCATCGATGGATCGCTTTGAGATCCACCTTTACTGTCCAACCCTAATTTTTTCTTCTTAGGATTCATTTTGCTGCCGTCGTTCAAGATTAAACTGTCACAGTGCATGCAGAAAAACCGAACAGACGTCCTCGTTTGTCCGATCTTGGTGAATATGTCATAACTGTCCTTCATCTTCTGTTTCTTGGTCATCTCGCTGTTCGAATCGTCTTTGTCCAACATGTCATCGTAATAATCTGCTTCTTGTTGTTGTTGTCTGGAAATACGCGTCAATTCACGCTCTTTACGTGCAGCATCATGTCGGTCCGCAATACCAGCAGCACATCTCAATACAGCGGCACCAGCAGCAAATAGAGCCCGTGACATGAGAACCTCGTGATAAGTCAAGATCCATTCCTGCGCTTGGTGTTCCGTTATAGCACCAGGATAACTGTGCATGAACAACAACGTTAGAGTAACACACATCGTCAAGTCGCCTTGCTTGGCAGCGTACGTGGCAGCCTGCTTGATCATCTCCGTTGGGTTCCAAGGCACTTTCAATTTCGTCGGTGCTTGTGGTATCCGTTGTGAAGAGTCTCGTTCCTGTAACAGAGTTGGTGGTCTCTGCTGCTGCTGCTGTTGTCCTTCTTCAGCTGTTCCTGATTCGTAGCTTGGATCGTTGGTATCCATTAAAGTGCCTAAAGACCCATGATTCATGGCAGCTGTCAAATGGCTGTGAGCTCCCGTTGACGGCTTTCTATGCTTCGCTGATTCCACAGTCATGTTGGAAGCTGGTGTGGACGATGCCTTGGAAAAAGTCAGCGATCCATGGTGGTGCAATGGCGAGCTCGAAGAGTTTAAGAAAGATCTTGGTTTAGGCGACCTCGTGAAATTTGGTGACGGTTGCTTCTCGTTGTCGAAATCCGCAGAGCTTCCTGAATACGAAAAAGTGAACCTGTTGTTTGTGATCGAAGATGTCGAGTTCGACTTGCTGTTCTTTGCAGTTCTCTTGATCTCAATTGGGTTCAATTTAGTGGAAGTCATGTCGTCGGCACCACCTTGCGTGGGAGCATCCTCATCCTCTTCATCTTCGTCATCAAGAATCGCATCCTCGTTGTCGTCAGTCATGGCAAGATCCGAAGTTCCTGAACGTTCGGTGTTTGTACTGGTAGTTCGTAAATTGGAAACGTTTGGAGGTTCGGATCTACTGGAGGATGACAACACCCTTTCACGCGTGCTGCTGCTACGTCTACGTGCCACTTCCAAATGGTCACCAGATTTCAACGCTTTGAATCGATTCAAATTGTGAAGATCCGAAGAAGAAGAAGGACTCTTATGCATGTGGGAGTCCATCGATTCCGTGAAGGATCCAGGAGACGTGCCAAGTTTGTCACTTTGCGAGGCATCGTTCGTACCGTACGTTCCAACGGACGATCTTCTAAGAAGTGCCATAGTGGTGTTGTGGTTTGCAACTGTCTCTGTAAATGCACCTGAAGTTTTGATCTCATAGTTGTGGAAGTTCGTGTCGATCAGCTCATGGTCAAGTTCGGGCTGTTCCAAAAGGATACTCGCCTTGATGGTCCTCCAAGTTTGGCAGTCCCGGAACCGTCTTGCACTTCCTGCTATCGTAGCATTGTATTCACAAACTTGTATTATGTCCATCCCATCAGGAATAGAAATCAAGTAGAGCGACGATAGGAACGCAAACACTTGTGCTTCGTTCTCAGTTAGTGGTATGTCGATGGGCACGGCAAACGGGCTCACTAAAGGTGTCGTTATCTGTTTCTGGTTCGACATCTGCCTAGGCATCAACGGTCTGTTCAAAGTCGAGTTGGCTCTCATTAGCTTTGGTTGCGGCTGCTGTTGCTGTTGCTGTTGCTGCTCTTTCTGTTGCTCTTGCTGTTGCTCCTGCTGTTGCTCTTGATGTTGTTCTTGCTCTTTCTGTTGCTCTTGCTGTTGCTCTTTCTGTTGCTCTTGTTGTTGCTGTTGCTGTTGCTCTTGCTGTTGCTGTTGCTCTTTCTGTTGCTCTTGCTGTTGCTCTTGCTGTTGCTGTTGCTCTTTCTGTTGCTCTTGATGTTGTTCTTGCTCTTTCTGTTGCTCTTGATGTTGCTCTTGCTCTTTCTGTTGCTCTTGTTCTTTCTGTTGCTCTTGCTCTTTCTGTTGCTCTTGCTGTTGCTGTTGCTGTTGCTGTTGCTGTTGTTTTTGCTGGTCCGCTGATGTTTGAGGCAAGTTCAACGCGGACGGTATTGGTGAATTGAATGCAGACGACGAACCAGACATTGGATGTTGCATTATCTCCGAGGAACTCATCACGGGCGATGTCATGTTGACTCCCAAAGCAATGTCTCCATCCTTTATGTGGAACGATGAGGCGATCGAAACAGTATGTTGCATGTCCAAAGATGTAGCTGCAGTCGACGAACTTGGGGAATTGATCACGCTCGTGTTGGGTAGCGTTGCGTTCATCAGCTGCGTGATGGGCATGTTCTCCTTGTGGGTCTCGAATTGGTACTTGTCCTGCTTGATGAACATCATGCTCTGAGGTGATTTGTTGTCCCAGGACATGGCCACAGATGGCATATTATCCAAGGCACGAGGTTCCAGCGTCACGTCGTGTTGGATCAACGTCTTGTCCTTCGAGCAAGTAACCAAGTATTTGGGAGTTCTCCATATCAAACCGGTCACTTGGTTGGAATGCGACTCGATCACGTTCTTGGCGATATACTTCCTGTTCAAGTTCCAGATTTGGATGCATGGGTCGTCGTTCAAGAACACGGCTGCTATGTCGGTGTTTATTATCGAACCGTTGCCTCTGCCTCTGCACCAACTGACACGGGACACTGCACCTGCAGTGTTGATCACATGGTCGGGTTCCCTCGTGTATTCAGAACTCGACGACATGTTCCAAACTTGTAACTGTTTGTCTCTACCACCGCTCACTATGTAGTCCAACTCTGGATGCCAGTCCAAGGTTAATCCTGGTCCGGTGTGTGCGTTCAACTTCCTTTCGAGGTTGTTGGACTTTCTGATGTCCCATTTTTGGATCACACCGGAGTCAAATATACTGCAGATCGTTTTTGCATCCCTTGGGTTGAACTGTACACATCTCACAGCGTCTGCATTACCGGTGATCGTCAACTGTGCCTTTGTATTCCTCATTCTCAAGTCCCAAAGCTTCATCTTCCCATCCTGCGAGCCGGATATCAAGTTGTACGGGTTCATTCGATTGAAGTCGATCGAATTCACAGCTCTCTGGTGGTCGCTGAACGTTGTCCTTATTCTGTTGCCACGATCTAAATTGTAAAGATGGATTGAACCCGATAGCGTAGAGATGGCAAGGTTTCTACCGTACTGCTGGTACCCAAACTTGGCATCGGACATCAACCCAAACTTGGCATTCCTCGTGTTGTTCGATTGCGTCACCAAGTCGTACTCCAAAGACACCTCGTTGTTCGATATCTTCAACAGTTCTAAGAACTTGGTGCCACCGATGACGAACAAATTGGGGGTCTCGTTAGATTTGGCACAGGTTAGAATCTCGCTACTCGATTGGAATTTGGTGGTGTTTCTGTCTGGATAATGGTGAGAGAAAGTGGTGGTTGACGGTAGGATCGAGAGGCTGGTTGCCGGTAGGTTGTAATTGGAAGAACTTCCAGTAGGCGAGTTCCCTGAAGAGGCTCCGTATATGTTGAACGCCATTCTGGAGAAAGTGCCGCTGGATCGTCTGCTCTGGTCCATCATGTACACCGGGGAAGTTGGGGAAGAACTTAGCGAGTTGTTCATGGGTAGGTTTGGGGAAGAGTTGTTCATGAAGGAGTAACCGTGGGATGACTGCAGGAACTTTCTCCCGCTCTCGTCCGACATGGTGTTGATTGTGATTCTTGTACTTATTGCAAGAGTTGGGAACTTCTAGTCAGCAGAAAGAGAGGCGGTGGTTAAACATCACCAACAGAAGAAACGGCCGTTTGGGCAAATCGATTTTCGTCTCCGCGACGCTTTTTTTTTGTTGTGTTTTTGTGTTTTTCTTCTTCTTCTTCTTCTTCTTCTTCTTCTGCTATTTGGTTCTCCTGCTTTGGTGTCGTTGTCCATTGCATTTAATTAGAATGTCTTGAAGGCTACAATTACATCGTAGTATCGACCTTTATGGGAGATTCGGCGGGACGGTGAAGAACTTTCCAACAAGTATTGGGCTGCGATTACTTACAATCGATCTCTACTGTTTTTGATCTATAAAACCAGATATATCTATCGTATGCAATTAGCCTTTTTATATTATTATACAGATCTACAACACTATGATATCCCCCATCTTTATCAAATCCCTCACTGCAGTGTATCTCATGACATAGATCTCGTCCTTTGTCAACTCGACCTCTTCGTCGTCAATTTCAATGGTGTTGTCATTCACTATTCGTATAAATACCGACTGGTTCAAGTCGGGTTGGTCAACCATACTGACACCGCCTGCTGTTTCATCGATGGCATGTAGATTTTCAGGGAGATTCTTTAAGAACTGGTTGTTGAACAACTCCATGAGCAACTGTAGGTGCCTTTCCATGTATGCCAACTCGTTGTTTGAAAGTTTCTCCGTTTCATTTTCGTTCATTCTGATGTACACCGAGAACTTGTCTATTTTGAGAAGCCTAGTTCTCGTGTACGATCTTATCAAGAACTGAACCCTGTCCAACTCGCTCTCCACGATCACCAAGAGCAACTTGATCTGCTTCTCATGTTTTTGCAACTCTAAAGAGTTCAACTCGATAAATTCAATCTGTTTTCGTATTCTGGCAAGAACTCTGTCCAACAATGCATCCTCGTAAGGAAGTAGTTCGGGAATCGTTCTCTCCTTGATCCACGCCTGTGTGAGTCTCTCCAAATCCTCTGCTCTCTCCGCCTCGTCGTTTCTCGCAACTCCCCTGAAGCCGGACTCAAAGTCCCTCAAGATATCATCAAAATCCATGATACGCCAGCTGGTTCTCTGAAAGTGATACAATTGGATAGATGGGCCTACCCAATCCAACAACAGGAAGCAAACAGAGAGAGATCGTTTCACTTTTCAAAAGTTTCAACCAACAGGCGCAATTTGCAGAGTCGCGTCTCTCTCGTCGAGGCGTCGATTCTGTTTGCAGAGTCGCGTCGGTGTTTTTGTTTACGTTTCATCGGCACTGCATGTCTCCGTGTCTATCACCTTTGGCTCTTCTTTGCCACGAGTCCTACAACGATAATCATCCGCAATGGACTTGGATAGAAAGGCAACGTTGGAGGAGAAGAGAAAGCGGCTTGAGGAGTTGAAGAAACGGAGAGAGCAGAAACAAAAGTCCTCATCTAGCGAAGAACAAATCAACAAAAATGTGGAGTCTCTCAGTGTGGTAGGCCAACCAACAGGAGCCATCACTACCGACAATAAAGAGCAAAATATTGTCACGATTGTGGCAGAACCTGTTGTTAAGGATGCTCACCAAACTCGTGCCCCTATATTAAAGGAAATGTACGACAAGGCTGTGGAAACAGAGGATCTATTTGAATCTCGAATTGACGTTGACTTTGAGAGAAAGAAGTACGAAAGAGAATTGAAACATAGGCTAGAAGTAGAATTGAGAAGTCGTCTCGAGAAGGAGTACGAAGCCAAGTTGAAGCAGTTGGTAGCGAAACAAGCGATGGACTCCAAGAATGAGGACGATATTCAAAAACTATTCAACGTAGAGACGGTTGAGGTGACGAAAAAAGTTGGACCTATCGATGAATTCAACGATAACATAGACAGCGAATACTCAAAGCCATTAGAAAACTTTTCTGGGGAAATTGCAGGTGATTCCTTATTTGGCAAAGTGATCACATTATCAAATCCAGAATTGACCAACGGCACCGTGATAACATCGGTCGATTGGTCTCCGTTCTACCCTGAATTAATCCTCGCATCATATTCTGGTGCTTCCAACTTCATTATAATATGGAACTTGAAGAAACGGCTACCTGAATTTATATTGCTATCGTATTGCAAAATTAGCGTAGCAAAGTTCATGAACAGCAAATCTAACCAGGTGATAGCTGGTGGCACGAACGGGAAGTTGTACCTGTGGGAATTCAATTCAAAGTCTAGGTATCCAATAACATCTGGCACAGCGATGCATGGCTCTGCAGTGGTGGCAATATCCGAGAACTTGAATTCAGTTGTATCTATTTCAAGCAACGGACGTTTGATCATACATTCCAAGAATTTGGTCAATGCCATTTCTCAAGCACAGGTGGCTCTACCGTTGAAATCCTTCCATATTACTTCCAGTTACCTCAGTATGAAACATTTGATATTGGGACTATCCACAGGTGAGACATTCCAGTTACAGCTCAACTTGGTGACAGATTCCAACGCTACCGTTCAACTTGCAGAGAAGACTAATCTACCTGTGATGTCAGTAGACAAAGATGATTCCAGGTGCACGATTTCTTCTTCTTTGGATTACACTTTAAAAGTGCATTTGAAGCAGAAGACGGACGAAGTTACTGCAGTTATTACTTGCTCTGAGGTAGTAACCGATGTGAAATTACGACCATCCGATGGTAAGGATGTCGAGTTCGTAGCTGTTACATCCAATGGGCAAGTTGAACTATGGAATCTTGCCAAAAAGAAGCTTTCCCCAGTCGGTACAGCATCAATCGCGTCAGATCAATTCAATAAAGTGACTTGGAACAGTTCAGGAGATTCGATCATTATTGGTGGCTTGCAAGGTTCTGTATACTATGTGAACGTTAAGAAACTATAGCTCCAAAAATATTATACCCTTACACACTACGCCATCAGTAGACCAAGAGTTGATCATATTCGAAAAGGGATCTGCCACTGATTGCGGTCTACTATTATGACAAGAAATAAATACGCTTGTAGACCTGTCCAAAATTAATACATTATATGTCTCTAATTATACATGAGCCAAACAGTCTCTTAAGGGATATTGTTCTCAGACAACTGAAAACCTCCACCATAAAAAAAATCCAAAAACTCCTTCCAACCTGTCTTATCTAGTATATCAGCATAGTCTGGATCCAAAACCATGTTGCTTGAAAGTTGAAAATCCGTTTCATGTGACTGGGGAAGGAATTGTGAACCGATTCCGTATTGCTGCGCTGGACTATTCTGGCTAGCAGAACGCAAATACTGGGACGTTCCAACCAACGGTAAACCCAAACCTTCTCCAAAAGATCGCTTGTTCTTTACCGCATAAACGATCCTCAACTCTTTCAAAAACTTCTTCAACGATATCTCTTCAACTTCCAATCCAAAGTAGTTCACCTCGGTCTTGTTGGTCAACTCGTGGTTCTTGACAGCTCGCACAAGTTTGTGCATCTTTCTGATGACGGCTAGACCGACTTTTGCTGTGAAATGGGTGTGCTCAAGTTTGGAAATTTCAGGGAACGCCCTCTCGATACAGTCTAATTTATAGATCGAGTCATGAGCCACGTCGTTTGACCCCTTTTGTGTGTCGTTGAAGCTGAGCATGTCGGTCAACAAGAACATCGACGACATGATGAGGTGCTGCATGACGATCCAGTGAACGTTGAAGTACTCTGGGTGTCGGTTGTGAATGTTGGTCAACTGCTCTAATGCTAGATGGATACATTTGAGCCTATACTTCCTCGTCCATTCATCTCTGCCAATAACGGGCAAGATTCTTCTCCCCAGATCCAAAATTTCTTCGTTTAGTGACGTGGCTAGCAAGTACTTCGAGTATGCATAGTTTAGAGGATCTGGATTGGAGATGGAATCCAGCTCGAGGTTCACAGGTGTATCGCGAACGCTCACCTCGTATTTGAAGACTTGAAGGTACTTGCTCCTTAACCTGCTGAGCTCTATAAAGTAGTGGCTTAAAGTTCTAGCGGAGATGAATTTCTCATAGCTGGCTTTCTTCAACTTGGCCAACTCAAACATGATTCTCTGGTATATGCATAGCGAAAACTGATCTGTATCAGTATTCAATTCTGAAAGCGGCTTCCCCATGTTCTCAACGTCAGCCTTAGTAAGAGCCTCCATACCTAGCAACTGCCGGTCTGTTATAAGCATCGGATAAGCTAAGTCATCCGAAGGTATGTTCACTTTCTTAACTGTGGTTGCGTTTGACATCCAGTCAATGATGCAAAAAGTCATCCACAACCGTTTGCCAACTTCCTTGTGATAATCAACCTTGTTCTCCTCCTGGTCGTCTTTTATGTCGTCGAAATTTAGAGAAAATCCCATTTGTGCCATGATCTTTAAAAGATAGTTGTCGATTTGTAAGCGACCAAACGCATGGAAGCATACACTCATGCAACAGTATATTTGAAGAGCTCGAATGTCGGGTTTTTTCAAGAACTCCGCTTTGAAAAGGCAGTCTAACGAGGATACGAAGAAGAGCCTTGGAATCGACTTCAAGTCCTCGCCTTCAAAGCAAAAACCAGGAATTTGTTCAAATATCTTGTGTCCAAAGTAAATTCCTACGCAGATGTTGATGTAGTAAAGGGACAGCCAAAAGTAATAGTCCCGTGGACTTTTAGTGAGCAGTGGGTTGTCCAAGTTGTAATTTAGGCAGTTGCGGTCATGAGAAACAAAATCATCCCAAAAGGTTTCATGATCGTTCATAAATAACTCAGGAGTGATCCCTTGGTGGATGAAAGTCACATACTTGCAAGAAAACACACATATCTGGGTGGATGACCGCCTATCGATCTTAGATAAGAGTCTGGTCATATCGCGATCCAACGTGATCCAATTGACATCGTCGGAGAAATCTTGCACATTCAGTAAGCTGTCCAACTTCCCGTTCCCGTAAGTTAAAAACTCCATTGAATTCTTCAACGATTGCATGTCGTTATCCATCACCAAAGACGATCCTACAGAGGAAGAGGCGGTCTCGTTCTTTTTCGAGTTGGCCGTGGTTGATGTTGATGATTTGGTAGTGACAACCACTTGCTCCCTGTGGCATTCCTGAGAAACGTTTCTTTTGATACATTGGGTGCAAGGGATCGTTTTGGAACATTTCACTTTCCTCCTGTTGCATTCTGTACAGCTTAGTGGTTTTCGACGTACTTTTCTTATCGGTGCAATCGCATGGTGCTGATCGGCTTGTTGCATCTCTTCGACACGTGTGAGTTTGTCTGAAAAAGAAAAAAAAAAAAAAAAAAAACAGAAGACGCTATAGGAGAGTAACAATGAATACAACCTCCATGAAACGGAAAATAAAGTTGTAGTGTAAGTATAAAACTGCCTATATATATATATTATATATATACATGTATGAACTCTTGTATTAAACGTTATAGTTGCAGCAGATCCGAGACCCGGAAACCGACTTCACCTCCACCGCCTCCACTGAAAAATAAAATGCGTGCGCGAGACTACTTAAGTCGCAGAGTGCTGGGAGGTGAATCGAGTACGGCAGTCACAGAAATGGAAAGTGGTCTACTTCCTGATTGCTGGTTTGAAAAGCACCAACGGTGAATCCAAGAATGAGCTCATTGTGCGTATTTCCAAAGAGCTCGACTTTAATGGATGCTACTCGAGCTGACGACGCCGATGTTGATGATAAGGAGTATATCATTTGCACTGGTGCCACTCCTCTTCTCTTAGAATGATATGAAGGTAAAAGAGATAGGACCAAACCAGGTCCAGGTCAGGCGTGATTTTGGAAAACATTTAGATTATGAGGATTTTCAACCAAACTTTAACAGCACCTGTCTTTGACACAATCGAAAGTTTCTCTCATTTGTTACGTATTGTTTGGATCGTCCCAAGTTGACAGATTCCTATCTTAGAAGTACAGCAACGTGACTCTGACACCACAATATTGTTGATTGCTGGGAAGAATATTGAACTGTTATAAAGTTTCAATCATCTCTTCCGATAACTTGCAAAATTCTTCTGCAATTATAGCGAGCTGTCTTGAGATGTCCAATCGTTTCCACCTTTGTCATTCTTTTAGCCTTCACCTCTCTCCCAAATCAAGCTCAACTTATCCGTTAAATGGTCCTTCATAGTACTGATTGTTCATTGTATATTGTGTAAGCCAGTCGTATAACATCGCTTTACCGTAGCTTCGCCATCTCCCCCAGTCTTATTGGGTGAGTTCTGATTCTCCGGTGGGATCAGACATTAGAATTCGGAATTTAGGATGTTGGCTAAATACAACAAAAAGTAGAAGAACTAAGGGGTCTCTATAATTATATGTGTTGCCTATTCAACATGGTAATAACCTGTGAATCGCCAAAAGAGAATAAGAAGAGCCATTGACATTCCTCAAAACTAGTAGAGAACCATAGCTGGGCTGCCTGAATCGAAAACCAAGAGTTGTGATGGGATTCCCAGTAGTGGGAAAGTCAAGGGTCCGTAGTCCTACATGATCCAAGGGTCATAGAACTTGGAAACAACTGAAATTTCTCAGGATGGGTTTCAGATCAAATCAGATCAGAATCGTACAAATGAGCACTCATGATCCTTTTTATATATTCGAATTCACTTTGTGTATTGAGTAGGAAAGATGAACCGACAGTCTTTAAATGAAAGCGACTCACTGATAATTCTGCACTCTGCGGCTCCATTTGTCTAGTGGAATTTTCCCTGGCGGTGTAATGTCACCTGACTCTACAAACGTGACTGTTTTTGTTTTCCTTTGCGGGCTAGCTGATCCCTTGGATTGGTATGCTTATCCTCCTGCTCCCTCGCCAGCTCTCTGCGCTTAATTGTTTATCCTTATTCTTCTTCTGAAATATCCCACGGTTTGGTTTCACACACTACAAACGTTTTCAATAACCATCTCAAATAAGGGCTCAACATCGGAAATCCACTGCTATCTCCACTTGACCACTGTTCAACAATAGAAACCACCGGAACACTTAAACCCCATCGCTAGATTCCTTCCGGCGTCTATACAATAGAAAACAGAAAAAACAGCCAGCCCTTAACCTATTTGGATGTCAGCAACTCAACTTGGTAAGTTATTGCAACCTTATCTTCTTATATCCTCTTCTTTGTCATCTTTTAGCTGCTTGCAAGTCTATGTTGCCGTTCAAAAGTTGCGGGGGAAAAAGAACATTGGGCGCTTCAACCTCCAATCGCTTTTACCAATAGCAGTTGCTGCAAACACCGATCCAAGGTCAACCAGAGACACATATCTAATATTTAATACATACACACAACCTACTAAAACTATTAACTAGCCAACGGCTACCAACTAACCAAACCTTTAACCATTCTAGCGTCTAGTGATCTATCCCTTTTGTTATTGGCATGTTCAATAAAAGGCCACCGGGCTCTACTACTCAGCGGATTCGAAGAAACTAAGTAAGTTCGAGTTAGCTCAAGGAAAGTTTAGTATAATGCTACTTTCTGTATTCACGGCGCAAGCGCTGAGACTACACAAAGTTGTTCTTCTAATCAAAATCTCTGTGCTTTTCGGGAGATGCTTGTCTTGA
>JAJMAB010000051.1:0-113118 GCA_030564825.1 Ogataea sithepensis | reverse complement strand
GTCAAATTGGAACGTGCTATGACAATTTGACAGTGCTGAGTGAGTTCAGGAATTAATATAAAAGGGCGTCCAACTTCCCCCCTTAGTCTGATATCTAGTTATATAATTGTTATATAGTTAAGCATAAAATATATTCTAATCTGAGAATATACATAGGTTAAACATGAGTTTGGAGAATAGAGTGTCTATTTTACAACAGTCACCGTCTTCTGTACTTCTTATAGTAATACCTAAGCACATCTTGGGTTCATTCATCTGCTTCATTTCAAAATACTTGTTGAACATCATACTCGTTTGTTCTATTATATGCTGATTTTTCGCAGCTAGTAGAATATCGTCAACATACAATGTCAGCAAGCAGTCCTTCTTGTAGAATAGACAGGGTTCTATAGTAGACACATGGAAGCTATTCGCTAATAATACCTTTGATATAGTCTTATACCATAGGTTAGGTGCTTGCTTCAAGCCATATAATCCTTTCTTCAATTTCCAGTATTGATAAGGCTTTATTCCACTTCCTGGAGGTGGTTTAATATAAATTGGATAATCAATCTTTCCATTGAGGAAAGCATTTTTAGCATCAAATTGAGCTAGTTTCCAATCATTCACTGCGGAGATTGCGAGTACAAACCTTAAGGTGTCAAATGCCATAACAGGAGCATATTTATCCACATAATTAACACCTCTCTCTTGAGTAAAACCTTTTGCAACTAATCGTGCTTTGAATCGCTCAGTGTTATCTTCATTTAATTTCACATTAAACACCCATCGACTTCCCACAATTATGGTGTCTTTGGGTAATTGATTCCTGTTCACCGTGTCAAAGACTTTCTGTTTTTTCATTGAATCCATTTCCTCTTCACATGCAAGTTTCCAATGTTCCCATAGCTTCTCCATAAGTTTTAGGAATAGTGTATTTGTGCTTATTCACTAGAAATATCGTCTTATTATAGACTGATTCAATTGTATCAAAGTTTTTTCTTTCCCATTCTTGATTTATATTCACATTAATACTATGGGCAAATTCAGCAATCAAATTTCCTCTTTCAATATCTGGTAATTCTTGTGATGTATCAGCTATTGCCGTGTCCGAATTGACTGGATATATCGTGATCACATCATCTTCAATGCAGTCACTATCTGTAATCATTAGCATTGTAGACAAATACCACGGCTTCTTGGCTTCTTTCACCTTTTGATATAATTTATCAAGTTTGCTAGTTGCAGTTGTGATCTGATCTGGTGTTCTTCTTAGCGAAGGAGTGGTTTCTTCTGTCTCTTCTGGCACAACTTTGTCACTTTGATCACTTCCCCCCTTCAGTCTAGATGCCTCTAGCTCTTTTTGCTGGATTCTTTCTAGTAGTGGATTCATGATTTTAACACGTTTTGAGGGTGGTTGTTCAATAACTTCAGATGAGTCTAGTGGTGGATTTGAAGGTGACTTTAGTTCCGCGGGTATAGTTACAGGATTTGTATCTGTAGGTTCAGTTTCCATATCATCACTGTATTCATTCTGGTGAATTCTATCGTAGTTATCATCACTGTCTTCACTGGTTGATTCATAGTCATATTTCTCATCTGACTTTTGAATGTCAAATTCACGGTCTAGTTCTTTGAATGGGAATTTATTAGGCATTCCCTTAAATGATGAGCTTCTAAACACCAATTCTCTTTTCAAATCAAATGCATGACAAATCATCTTGGTTTGATCATATCCAAGAAACATAGATTCAATACTGAATTTAGTACTATTTTCATTGTAACAATAAACCAGACACCCAAAAGGTAACAAATCCTTGGTTTCTATAGGTTTTTCCTTATTCATAAATAGTTCTCTAGGAGATCTATTCAGTGATTTGTTTCTTGGTAAAACATTGTTTAAGAAAATTGCATGATAAAATGCATATGGCCAAAGACCAGATGGTAATTTGCTTGACTCGATTAGTAATTGAAGTTTATTCTGAATAACCTTGTTACTATTTTCTGCAACTCCGTTTTGATATGATGAATATGGGGCAGTGAATAGAGGGGTATATCCATGTTCATCACAGAAATCCTTTAGATAAGCGGTATCAAGCTCATTGTCTCCTTTTATGAAGGCAATTTGACTTTCACCTTTTCTTTCAATTTTCAGTAGTACATCCAGCTTTTTGATCAAGGTTGCCGCTTCTTGAGTTGCGTCTTTCCTTGTTTTTAGAATGGTACCCATACAGAATTTCGTTTTTGCATCCGTCGCTATTAAAGCATAAAGTCCTAGTCTGGGACCAAATATGTCCAAAGCAATTTCTTCACCAACTTGTAAGTTTAATATATGTTTGGTTTGCTTTCCATGAGTTTTCTTGACCATGCTCCGACAAACCTCACAATCTTTAAGTACTTCTTGGATCTGAGCCTTTTTAAAGTTGTTCTTTTGAACGCTCTCAACTTTTTCCTTCAGCATGACAAAGTTTGCATTTAGTCTGAGTATATAAGGATTGTCTGTTGAAGTTAGAACTGGGCGTTGCTTATTGTTAGAATTGGGAATGGTTAATAGTTGGGAACGGTTATTAGCAGCTACTGGTTAAGTGGTAATTCAAATTATCAGTATATAAAGACTGGGAATTTCCCTAGTCTGTTACAAGTTAGATTATATAGTTTATATAATTAATAAACAATTCAATTAACAACATGAGTGATAATATGTTTGTTAAGGAGGTAGTTCTTAAACTACAATAATAAACTTTACCAGAACAGGGATATATCTGGTATTTATGTTGTATATTTAAATTACCCAGGTAGTGGGACACACGATTATATTTGCATATCCCACAGTATGCATGTAATATCTCTACCTGCATACTGAGGATTATTCTCAACACCAACCAGATTCAAAATGTGAATTCCTGATTCTGTCTCTGATAAAGTGATGACGGATGTCAATATGTTTGGTGTTCTGGTGATGCTTTGGATGTTCAGCCATAATGATACACCCATTGCTGCCTTCAAGAATAATTGGAGAAGAAACAGGAAAACTGCAGTTGCCCACTGATGCAGAGTATATGTCATCGACCGAAGCTGTTAAAGAAGTTATTTAGTGGAGCAGCATCGTCACAGATCTCATCAGACACAGCAGCAACAGTCGAGGAACCATCTAGATTAACATCAGCTTCATCAGGGAGACAGTTTGAATCAACACCATCTGTATTGGTACCAGACTCATCCGAGGAATTTTCAGTGACAACAGAGGTTTCAGAAGCAGCGGACAAGTCATCCGCAACGTCTGTTGGAGGGATAACGGCAACAGCTTCAACAGCAGAATCGGGGGGAGACAGAAGTGATATCAGAAGATGAAGACTCAGACACCGGCGTATAGCGATATGAGACAGGAACAGACACGCCAGTGACGGCCATGGTCTCCAAGATATTGGGTGAAACTTCAGAAACACCATCACCAGCCGCAGGAAAACCAGTCTCATGGAACGAGCATTGATTTGAGATTACCACATTCTTCAGTTCCGGAACGAACATCCGATACGTACGATGAACTGGAGAATATACCAGCAGCAGAGACAGGAGCAAACTTGGTCTTCGGAGGAATAACAACATACACCTGACAGCCAAAGGGACGAAGCATTGAGAACTTTGGATCTTCGCCAAACCATCTGGTGAATGACTGCCTCCGAAGAGAACCAATCCTCAAGTTTGGATGAAGCTAGCAAAGTTCTAACTTTCTCCTGAATAGTGCGGTGCGTCCATTTGGAAACACCATCGTAGGTTCCTGCTGAATATGCTTGGACCGCAAAAATCCACAAAGCTCGTTGTTGACTTATTTTCCGCCATTGTCTGTCCTTAACGCAACAACCTTGAACCCATCCATGGAAAAGAACCTCTCAACCTTAAGATGCTTGGTTGTTTCAGATTTTAGACTCATGTGGATTATCTTAGCATGCCGTATGAAATCATTCACAATGGTCAAAAAGTATTTCTCCCGGCTCAACCCAAGAACAGGAAAGGGTCCAAAGACGTCCAAATGAATGAGTTGTAACGGAGCAGTGATCACACCAGATTTCAGCTTGGGAAATTTCCGGACAGCCTTACCCTTGGTTAACGTTTCACAAGTCATGAACTCTCCAACAGGAAAAGAGAAACCAAGTATGGACTTGAGCCGACGAACAGTCCCATCAGATGGGTGACCTAAGCGGGTATGGTGGTTCACAGCAATAAGGGACCACGACTCATTCTTGACAGGTTCAAACAATGGCCTAAATAAGGCATTATTGTTGGCTTCTGCAACCAGACCAGGAGACCGTAACATAACAACATCCTGTTCAAAAGAGAAGAATAAAGTATCAGTTTTAGCGGCAGCACAAATGAACACAAGGTCGATGACAGCATCAGGAGCATAGAGTACATTGTTAATGACAGACAATAGCGGAGAATACGTCGACAACGAGCTTTGTGGATTTTTGCAGTCCAAGAATATTCGCCATCAACGTACGGTTCCTTACAACAGTTTTCAGAATGGTGTTGCTGAACGGATGCATCGCACTATCCAAGAAAAAGTTATATTTTTGCTAGTTTCGTTAAAACTGGATGAACGGTTCTAGTAGGAGGATATCATGTATGCTGAGTTTCTCATCAAAATAATACCCAACTCTGCTATCACTGATATTTCATTCACGAAATGGTTTGGCTAGTTTTCAATGCTTCCTCCGTTTGGATGTCCTACCGGGTGTACGTTATTCCTCCAGAGAAGTTTTTGCTCCAGTCTCTGGTGGTGGGATACACTAAGGAGCCCTGGTGCTGGTATCGGCTTGTGATGTTGATTCAAAATCCTTGGGAAAGGGAGGGAGTAGGGGGCTTTGGTAAGAAGAGAATCTGCAACGTTGCCCTGTGAGAACACAATCGTTGAGTTGGGGAGTAGGTCTAGGAAAAATTCAGAATGCAGGTCTAAAAGAAATTTTGGGAAAGCTGGCGAGGCTCCGATTATTTGAAATATTTGATGGGGTTATTTCGTTGTGAGTAACTTTCGGTTTATGAGTTGCCCATGTGGATTGTACAAAAGTATCGATCAGTTCTTGAAGGATTGACGCTAAAGATCAAAAAGATATGGGTGTCTATGGTTAAAAAGTATAATTTGGTGGAGACTTCGAAACGGGTTTTGGATGTCCTCGGTTCGATCCCCAGAATATTCACCTTCAGAAAAAAAAGAGAGACTTTATTTTGTGTATATTGTAGCGTGAAGAGAGCAAGCGTTCTTTCTTTTTTGGTTCAGAAATTCATCACCAGCACCAGCAACAACGACGAGTCCATCAACAGGTGTAATAACAGTATGTGTTACTCGAGGATAGGCAGAACAGTTGCATTCATTCAACTGGTTGAAGTGGGAATTATAGTTCAGTTACTAAGTGTAGTGTCAATTTCAAACGATTGCTTGTTATTTCTTTTTTTTGATGGGTTAGTTCAACAATAACAGTCTTCTCACCTTGCACAGAACTCTTTTCGAACATTATTCGAAATTTCCACAAGAAAAAGTTTGCACTGAAGGAAGTAAAGTTCAATGGCACTTTCAACCACAGTTTTCGACGTTTTTCAGGTGGACACACCAGCAGATGAAAGACAACCAAAACCAAAACCACAAATCTGATCTCTGTCCATCATCAAGCAGCCCTTTCTGAAACGAGAACAAGCCATAGAACCTCATGGCAACACGTTTAACTGAGCAGCCATCCGATTTCAACAAAGACAAATGGCTGCACAGCTTCAAAAAGGCTTATTCTGCCATTATGAAACACGGGCCACCAATCGCTGTTTTCGTTTTCGTTTTCGTTTTTTTTGTTTACCTTTTTTTGTTTTACCCGTTTCTGTTCTCTTGCACTCCCAGTTTTGGGAGTTTGCAACAGACTTGCCAACCAACAAACATGAACAAGGTAGATCCATCAATGTCGGAATTGCAGACAGAAATCATCGAAAACTACCAGCAGTACGTCGCGATTTTGGCCAAGATCAGCCTGTTCAAAGAGCATGACCACCATCGGCAGGACCTCATTGTCAAGGTGTCACACTACATCGAGTTGCTCAAGTGTCTGGAGCAAGCGGACACGAAACATCGGGCGTCCCAAGTGGAGATCCGGCACTTGAAGCAAGCAAACAAGAAGGATGCCAAGCGGACGGACGAAATCGATGCGAATTTGGTACAAAAGAAGTACAACCAGTTGCTAATCGAGTACAACATCATGAAGAACGATAATAAGAATATGGATAAGAACCTGTTGGAGATGAAGGCCAGGTTGCAGAAGTTGTCGAGTGGGAATAACGGTTTTGGAAACGGGAACGGGGATGGGGATGGGAAAGGTGTGCGTGGTGCACACGATCGGTTCCATCAGAAGTCCAACTTTAGCGCTACGCCGTATCTTTCCAAGATCAAGACCATCACGGGAGGCACGCCCATGGCTAAAGAGAACAGACAGCCACCAATGAACAGTAGCAACAGATCGGTGCTGACATCACCTAAAAGAGTGCCAGGACCTCCATTATCTCCTGCAAAGAGCCTCAGAGGTTTAAGCCAGTCGACGCCCATGTTCGGCACCCCACGCAACGTTGGTGGTGGTGCCGCTACGATGTCTTCTAGATCCGTGTTGTTGAATTTGTCAACACAGAAGAAGAACATGCGATCTCCTTTACATGCCAGTGACCTACAGGGAGGCATCAAGGGTTCTGGGTCTTCGGTTGTGAGAACGTTGTTCGATGATTCGAACGAGGACAAGGACAAAGAGCTCGGGTCAACGATGGAAAAAGACGACATGGAATTCAGTTTCACAAAGTTGAAACCTAAGGCGTCCAAAGTGTTCTTGAAGCGGAAGATCACCGAAGAAGAGGAGTTCCACGGTGAAGATTACAGTCCAGGAAAAGATGGGACCGATGGACCAGGTACCCAAGGTGCCATTTCTCCGATATACAAGAGGATAAAGCAGACACAGGAGAAGAACCGACTTTCCTTTCTGAGCAGTCCTTTGAAAAGAAACAACCAACTTTCAAAAAGTATTTTTGGTTGATTTTTTAAACATAAAGCTTATTTAATGAATATAATATAATAATGACACAGTTGTATAATAGGTATAGATATGAAAAAATAGACAGCGCATATAATATGTATATATATATATATATATTAATGTTGAATAATTTTTTTTTTTTTCAAAATATCATTCTTGCTTTAGATACAGACCAGAAACACAAAAGGAAAATTAATAGATCGATAATGTATACAATTTTAATGTTTAGGTAGTCTTGAAAAGTAGGATGGCCAACGTACCGACGTAGAAGTGGATGAAGGAGCCGCTTTCATGGGAAACAAACGATCCGAAACTCTTGCCAACGATACAGTGCCATGTAGGTCCGTACAGTTTGTCCATCTCTTTCTTCAAAGTGGCTGCTATATGGACTGGTTTTTCAGGTGTTGTTATTGCGGTTTCTGTGATTTCAAACACTTTTGCTTGCATTTCTTCGGACTAAAAATTTAAAAGTGTTAGTATATATATAAAAAGAGACAATTGGATGACGGGTGAATAAAAAAAAACCATCGAGAATACATGGATTAGATAATTGATAATCGCCGATCTTTGTCTGAAAAGTTACATTTCAAAGCCATTGAACAAACGGTAGGTGATCTGAAGTGTAGGATGTGCTTACCATATCGGTTGATTTCAACACGGCTACATTAGAAAGGGGTGGTGGTATGTTAGTATCATTTAGCTGTTTGTGGAGGTGATGGTGATGATGGTAATGGGCACGTACGAGAGAACTTGGCAGTGGCCGTGACAGTGGACTCTGTAGCGTCAGTCATTGTGGGTTGTGCAAAGAACAGATAGATGGATGTGGGAAACTATGGACAGAAAGAGAGAAAAAGAGACAGAAAGAGACAGAAAGAGACAGAAAGAGATATATAAAAAGCCAAAACACACAGAAACAGCCAACGCCCGGTCACGTGACACAAACGGGAGGCGAAAAACAAAAAAAAAAAAATCTGAGTTGCGCCGCTTGTTTTGGCTTTGTTTGTTTTGGCTTTGTCATTTTTTTTGCCTGTGGTTGTTTCTTTCTCCTTTTCTTTCTCTTTTGCTGCTGCTGTCACTCGTTCTGTACGATGGATTTCGGGGACTACGATGACTTCAGTAGCGACAACAACCCGTTCGCTGGGTCCAACCACTTCTACTCCAACGGCATCTTGAACGCAACCACTTCCACTGCCGTCATCGACTACGATAACAACACCTCCACCAGCAACAACAACAATCAACATAACCACCACCATACAACCACCAGCACTGCACACTCGAACAATGGCAATGGATTTGTATCCAACAGCACGAACATCTTGGGTGGGTTGGCAGATGGTGGTTTTGGAGACCTGTACACAAATCAGAATGCACAACAGCAACACAGCAATAGCAACAGAAATACAGGCGCACTGGCCAATTCGTCGTTCTCATACAACGAAGCATCTTTGGACGGTGGTTGGGATACAGTGAGGACTCCGCCTAGGAGTAACGGTGGTACAGTAGGTCATGCGAGCAAACAATTGGAGGAGGAGAAGAAGAAGAAGAAGGCGGAGTTAGCAATTGACACACGAAAGAATGATGAACAAGGTGGTGAACATGAAGATGAAAATGAAGAAGAAGAAGAAGATGATGATGAGGAGGAGGAGGATACTACTGCAAACTATAGTGAGTTGTCGATCAGCGAACAGGCCACGTTGTACGTCAACCCTGCACAATCGCACATCTTACAACGAAGCACGAAAACGGTGAGCCAGAACACGACGTTGGACGCCGGTTCCGGTGCCAACGACACGCTGACGTTGCTCGATGTCATCACGGAGAACAAGATCCACATCCAAGGTTACGATATCCTGAGAGATTTCAAAGGGAACAGAACTGTTTTTTACAAGATTGAGATTTCAGACAACGTGATCTTGAGACGGTACTCCGATTTCGCATCTTTACGGCTATACCTTACCAAATTCCACCAGACAAAGTTGATACCTCCAGTGCCCGAAAAGCACTCCCTTGGGAAATTGATCAAGAACCCTTTTGGTTACAAGTCGGATACGAGGATCATCGAACGTAGGATGCGGCTGCTAGAGTACTTTCTGAACGCCTTGTTGTGGGACAACGAGATCAGCCAGTCGGAGATTCTTAACAAGTTCTTGGACCCGTTGGAGAAGAATTGGTCGCAGATCTTGAACAGCCCTCCGTTCACCAACTTGTCGTCCAAATCGATACTGCTAACATCTCCGAAGAACCCAACGATTCCTAATCCGTACCTAGCGTACTTACCGATTCCTCCAATTGGATTGTTGAAGAATTACAGATCGAACTTGAACCTCAAGATTTTCTTGCCCTTGGAGATAAGAATCAGGAAGATACTGGAGAGTGTAACGACCCTGGAAGCGATCGTCAAGAAGCTCATCAAGGATTTTGAGAAGAACAGAATCACTTTGGTGGAGCTCGGTGGGTTCTTCAACATCTTTAGCATTTTGGAAGAACAGCACCAACAGATTGAAAATTTCGGTAACAAAGTGGATTTGACTTTTTTGAACATCGAGACCCTGGTGAAATCGATCACCGTTAAGATCTTGGAACCGCTCATGATCCTCAGGTTGACTCTGGTGGCGATGTTACAGTTACTAAGCTTTAGAAAGTTGAAAGAGTTGCAGTTAAGTTATTTGCAAGAGATCATCCTGCGCAAGCAGGCCAGAATGAAGTCGATCATCGACAGGTTGATTTCGGAGTATAAGTTGAACGAGGTGTTGTCACAGAGCAACATCGACTCGCCCAGTGTCAACAAAGCGTTGCACGAGTTGAAGATGAAGAGGTCGCGGTACGAACGGTTGAATGAATCTTCGATGATCATAATTAATGACCACCAGCAACAGCAACAGCAACAGCAACAGTACCGTCTACAACATCAGGATCTGGATAATGATGACGAGTCCTTCATAAGGAACTACACAAACCACGACTTGCTAAACGGGAACCCACAGAACAACTGGAAGACTGCGATTGCAGGCACGTCGACGTCGGCGTCGTCGAACAAGATCCATTCGTTGTCGTCATCCAGCCACAAGTCGATTTCGAAGTTGACTTTGAACGAGTTGAACGGGGAGATTGAGAAGATCAAGCTTGAGTTGAACGAGAAGCTGGTGCCTTGTTTCCACAATTTGTCGAAAGATGTAAAGTTTATCAGCATCGAGGTGGAGAGAAATGTTACTCGTGAGTTGAACGGGTTGGTTGCCAAGTTGCACCGGATCATGAACTCTTGGAAGACCGAGGTGTACGGTGAGTTTGCCCAGAGTTGCTTGAAAGTGTGGACTGACTGACTGACTGAAAGACCCAGCCATGATATAATAACTAATACTATATATATATATATATATATGATAATCTATATTTATTCTAATGCCAATTAACATATCGACACATCCAAGAAAAAGACGAATGGAAATAAAATAGAATCCAACGGGCGGCGCATCGGGTTGCCACATCCGCCGTAGGATCCACGCCCCCACTGTGCGGAAAAGAAGTGCCGGGAGATGGAGAAGTCGCATTGTTGATCTCCATGCGTATAAATACACCCAACTTTGTCTCTCTCTCTCTCTGTCTCTCGTCTTTCTCAAACTCTGTATATTATACTTATACGTACATATATATATACTTATACAATGTCCACACAAACCCCAGTGAAGACTAACTACAACCTTCCTAAACCTGTCGCCGCATACCTCCCAACCGACGAGAACTCCCCATTGTACGCCAACAGGGAGTTGTACAACGGGATCGCTGCCACTGCAGACAAAGGTGAGAGACAGCTCGTTGACGAATTGATCGTGCCTATCAGATCTGCACGTGCTTGGAAAGTCCCAAAGGGTCACGTCTGCCGTATAGTGGCCGTCGAAGGTGCTCAAGTGGGTGACTTGAACATTTGGAGTGCTCACAACCCAAGGGAACGGTTCTGGGCTTCTAGAACTAGACAGTTACATTCGGCACACGTTTCTGTGTACGACAGGCTATGGTCGAACTTACCGTACTTGAGACCTTTGGCCACGATCACTGCAGATTCGTTACAATCTAGAGGTCAAGACGAATGGGGTGGTAGATTGCACGATTTGTTGGGAACAAGATGCGATCCATACGTTGACAAGTTGTTATCGGGTCAAGATATGAACTTCCACTGCCATTCCAATTTGGTGAGGGCCGTTTTACCTCATGGATTGACCGAGTTTGACGTGCACGACGTTTTGAACGTTTTCCAACTCACAGGTTTGAACGAACACGATCAGTACTTTATGGAGGCATGTCCTGCGAAGAAAGGGGATTACTTTGAGTTTTTTGCAGAGACGGATTTGTTATGTGCACTATCGGCATGTCCTGGTGGTGATCTAAGTGCCTGGGGTTGGTCCGAGAGCGATGCCGATATGGTTGCCTGTTGTAGACCTTTGGGCGTGGAGGTTTACAAGATCACTAACGAGAAGGTGTTGGAGAACTGGAAGGAGTCAGAGCCAGTGAAGTACAAGGGATTCCACGGCTACGAGACCCCTGTCTTTAAGCCAGAATAAGTATCAGTAGATAGATAGATAGATAGAAGGTGTATAAATAATCAAGCAAGCTGAACCAAACCAATAAAAAAAGGTAAACCGTATATATAGTTAGTGCACGCGCCACACCGTAGAGATGAGTCAAAAAAAGAGGCTGATGCAGAACCAGCCACACAAGGGGGAGATTTTTTTTTTTCTTCGCTTTGCAACTTCGGGCTGAACGAACACAACAAGAAGAGTCAGAGAGAGGTGTTGTTGGCATTGCACAGCTATCATTCTCTTCTTAAGACGACTCTCTTTCGTTAATTAGCTAACAGATGATGTTCAAGGGCTCTTCTACATTTACAAAGACGGTACTATGCCAACCGCACCGTCTTCTCAGATTCCAATCCTCCACCACCTCCACCACCACCGTCACTCCAGCCATGAAGGAGACTTTGGCAAAGTACCCTGATTTGCACCCAGCAGACTTGCTGGAATCGGGCAGACCAGACTACCTGAAGATGATCCTCACTTCGAGGGTGTACGACGTCATTGATGAATCTCCAATAACACCTGCCATCTCGTTGTCACAGAAGACTGGATCCAACGTGATGTTGAAAAGAGAGGACTTGTTACCGGTGTTCTCGTTCAAGCTAAGAGGTGCGTACAACATGATTGCAAACTTGTCCGACGAACGGAAATCCAAAGGTGTCATTGCTTGCTCTGCAGGTAACCACGCACAAGGTGTTGCTTATTCTGCTCAAAACATGGGAATTCCAGCTACAATCGTCATGCCCGTGGCTACCCCTTCCATCAAGTACAAGAACGTGAGCAGATTGGGTGCCCGAGTCGTGTTGTTCGGTGAAGACTTTGACTCTGCAAAGGAGAAATGTGCTGCGTTGACCACCGAGCAAGGGTTGACGAACATCCCACCCTTCGACCACCCTTATGTCATTGCAGGGCAAGGTACCATCGGAATGGAGTTGTTGAGACAGATCAAAGCGAACAAGCTGAGTGCAGTTTTCGTTGCCATTGGAGGAGGTGGTTTGGCTGCCGGTGTGTCGTCATACTTGAAGAGATTGGCACCACACGTTAAAGTCATCGGTATCGAGACTCACGATGCCGATGCAATGAAGCAGTCCTTTGAAAAAGGTGACAGGGTGCAGTTGGACAGGGTCGGTGGGTTTGCTGACGGTACCGCTGTTAAACTTGTCGGTGAAGAAACTTACAAGACTTTGAAAGAATCAGGAATGGATGAAATCATCTTAGTGTCCACAGACGAGATCTGTGCTGCCATCAAGGACGTCTTTGAAGACACGAGATCGTTACTCGAGCCATCGGGTGCAATGACCGTCGCTGGTATGAAGAAGTACATCGAACAACACCAAGAGATCGATCACACGAACTGCACGTACGTGCCGGTGTTGAGTGGTGCCAACATGAACTTTGACAGATTGAGATTCGTTAGCGAGAGAGCAGTGTTGGGTGAAGGTAAAGAGGTGTTTTTGTCCGTGCAGATCCCTGACAAGCCAGGTACTTTCTCCCGTTTGCAAAAATTGATCGATCCTAGAATGGTGACCGAATTCTCATACAGAGCCTCGGAAGATTCCAAGACTACAGGTAAAGCTAACGTGTTCACCTCGTTCTCGGTTATCGACAGAAAGAAGGAGTTGAACCAAGTGTTGAAAGCCATCGAAGAATCTGGATTCCATGCTGTTGATTTGAGTGATAACGAGATGGCCAAGAGCCATGCTAGATACTTGGTTGGAGGTAAGACCTACGTTGCCAACGAGAGAATCATCGCTTTCGAGTTCCCTGAGAGACCAGGTGCTCTAACTAAATTCTTGACCGGGTTGAAGATCGACTGGAACTTGAGTTTGTTCCACTACAGAAACCATGGGGATGACATTGGTAAAGTGTTGGCCGGAATCTGTGTGCCTGAAGAGGACAATGAGATCTTCGACAAGTTTTTGAGCAATTACAAGTACAGCGAGGAGACCAACAACCCAGTCTTCAAGACGTTTTTGACTAGAGACAACTAATAGGTGTGTTTTGTATTTAATTTATATTTTGACAGTTCTATATAGCATATAAATTCTAAACCAAAAAAAAAAAAGTTAGCAAATAAAAGTAAATAAGTAAGTATGTTTTATTCTTGTATTCACGGTGTTAAATGCTGTAAACTTTTCAAAGTCAACGCGAATCGATGCGTATAGATACAATTTTTTTTTTCAAAGAGCTGGTGAAGTAAATTATTACACTTTGAACCGTCATTATAGGAAGACCACCCATGCAATGATCACCGTACCAAGGATACTGCCACTGATAAGCAGGCGACTTAACATACTACCACAAAGACTGCAGAATAGAACGTACAAGAATGTGCCCAAACACCTTCGTCAATCCTTCATAAACGAATCCAAATCTAACCGTTCGCTTCCTGCACACGTCAGGAGAACGTTACCTCTCCTGCCAGCATACTTCCAAGACGTTTCCTCCACGATACCACCGCATTCCGGATGCAAGATCCTATGGTGTTTAAATGCAAGGGATTTCCCACTAGGTTTGGACGTGGCTGCACAATGGGATGACGTCGTACGCAAGGGGAAGATGGTGGATGCGCTTGAGGACGTGACTTTTGTGATAACGATGGTGGATTTGGTCCTTCCAGAAGTGAATCCAAACTCCCAGGTGATGCACGTGTACAACCGCCAAGTACTGGATGTGTACGAGAACTACTATTACAAGGCACTCTCGGCGTACTTGAACCTGAATTCGTCGTCTCCACCGTTCGAATTGAAGAGATGCAACGTGAAGGTTGTGAGTGACAAACACCACTCGACGATCACAGCACTGCGCGATCATTTGCAACCGAAGAGGCAGTACTTTGTGATAGGACAAACCAACACGGGCAAGACCCAGCTAGTTAAGAAGATGACCAAGTCGTCGAGGAGGGCGACGGACAAGGTTGGGGAGCAGTACCGTTTTACAGTGTCTCCGAAACCTTGCAGCACAAGGCAGAACGTGGCAGTCGAACTTTTCAAAGAATATGGTGGTGCGGTTCTGGTGATCGACACGCCTGGGTATTTGTCCGAGAGAAACCACGGTGTGTACGGGTTGATACCGTACGAGAGGGGTCAGATCGAAGTGACGAGCAACTATAGGGCGAGCCATTCTTGGAGACAGTTGAGCAGGCCCATAGGTGGGAATGAAGGTGAGTTTGTTGTTTCTTTGCAGGATTGGTTCTTTGTGAAGCCAGGAGTGGACAAGTTCCACTACAGGAAGTTTGTGTTTGGGAAGTTGAACAATGTGACGCAGCAGTATTTTGAGAAGTTTCTTGAGAAGACTCCCGATAAGTTTGAACGGTTCGTAGTGCCGAGTTTCGAAGGGTCTGTGGACATCGTGTTCGAAGGGTTGGGTTTTATCGAGTTGAGTTCTATGGGGAAACAGGAGAGGAACTGGGAGATCTATGTGCCTAACCAGTTGAGGTGTATAGTGCGGAACAGCATGAACGACTGTGTGTTGGAGGCTGCCAGGGGAGGTGATGACGTTGATGTTATTTACAAGGAGTTGATAAAAGTGTGAATCTATATAGTTGGATTCTTGATATTGCAATAGTGAATTAGATAGAATGTATGTGTATATATATGATACTTTATATGAAAAGAAAAAAAAGTTATGACAAAAAAAGGGAATAATAAGTAATTAAGAGAGAAACAGAAAAGAAAAACAAAAAAAACGATAAGCATGTAGGCACAGTAAAAAAGCTTGTTAAAAGAAAAGAAGAATTATCAAATGACGAGATCTAATGCTTCTTTTGTGCAGCTGCAGTAGCTTCTGCCTCTTTTCTCATGTTCACTCTCATTCTCCAACTGAAGAACATGATACAGAAGGGCAACAAGGCATTGTTGATGGCAATCCAAGCCACCAAGACCCCCCAATATCTACCCTCGGCACCTCTGTAGGTATTGAAGAACAAGATCTTCAACAACTCATACGAGTTCTTGATAGGAAACGCGTAGTTGTATCTGAAGACCTTGGGGCAAAGCTCAATAGGGAAAAACGTGGCACTGATGTTGGTCACCACGAAGAACAACATCCAGAACCCAACCAATGGAGGCATTGTCGAAAAGCAAATCATTCCAACATTCTCGTTGGCACCGCCAACGGCACTCATCGTGAGAAAAGAGATCATCCAAAGCACACCAAACCCACCTTTCCATGCGTTGTTGAAGTACATCTGGAACGCAGCGTTGATGCACGAGTAGCCGAGCGACAAGAGCAAGAAGTTGCATTGGGAGAGCACCATTCTGTAGACAATGTACCAGAAAGGATGCATGATTTTGGCCATCTCTGCGTTCAACTTCATGAACCACATCACTTGAAAGAACGTCACGATGACGATGAAGATCAACCCAACTTGCAAAGGAGCAGACACGACAGGGTCGTCTTCAGGGATACCGTCCGTGAGTGTTATATCAGGGTACGACGTTAACAAGTCTGTGTTTCTCAAGTTGGCAAACTGGGTGTCGGACAAGTTTGCAAGTATGTCCCTGTAGGTGACTTCTTGGAGGTAGCTCTGGTACGCCAATGCAAAGTTGTCCAATGCAGGGATCACGTAGTTGCGCATTCCCGAAGGATCCCTGGCTGTCTCGTAGTAACCTCTCACAAATGACGAAGTGTTGAGGTCCTCACCGTTTTCAAAAGCGTTTAGCAACATGCTAGAGACGGAATCCTCAGTAACGTAGATGGCTGCCCAGTACTTGTGTGTGAAAACACTGCGGATCACTTGGTGTTCGGTCATGTTGGTGTGGATGACCCAGCCGGCCTGAGTAGCGATGGACTCCTCGTCGGCTATGTGGATCAACGCCTGGGAGATCGGTTGCGACTGGTCTGTTTCTGTCACGATCAACACTTTCAAGTTGGTCAATCTGGAGTCTCTGTTGTACCAGGATCCCCAGTAGATCGAAAAGATACCCATCATGAAGAAAACCATGCAACAGATGATGATTGCGTAATGCATGAAGAAAGGTAGGTTGGCTTTGGAGAAGAAGTGCTTCAATTTGGGAGGCTCATCGGCAGGGATGTAGTGAAGTGAACCGTGTACCGATTTCTCCTCATCCAACCCCCTCTCTTGGTCCTCCCTAGCTTCTTCTAGAGCGTGACCGGTAATCACGTCGTATTCAGTGTACCGGGTGACGGATCGCATCAGCTCTGAGGAGATAGACGAACGTCTTTCCAGGTGGAGGTGGTGACCATTGTTGTTAGAGTATGAATCGTCAGAAGGATCGAATGGCTTCACTTCTGCAGAACCAGTGTCGTTGCTACCCTCTGAGGTGGCCTTTGCTTGGTTCTGATTGGACATTTTGCTAAGGGTATGTATACTATATACAAAAAATAAAACAAGAAAAAACAAAGAGGTGCCCTACCGTTAGATCTCGAACACAGGAAGTGTAAAAAATGGAAGCATAAAAGAAAAAACAAAAAATAGAAATTTATAGAAAGGCCAGCATCTCCACCTATATTTAAAAGATCGAAGCAAAGCAAAGTAGCACAACCCAACCCAACCAACTCTAATTCTTACTAATTATAATGAATTCATTTCAGTCGTGGTCAACGTGGAAAAAGCCTAAAGCTAATTATCACCGGAAAATCACACGTCAATTACGCCAACACCCGACCAGAACACATTAACTATATATATTATAATATAGACATAAATTGGTTAGAATTCAGCAGATCGACGCATTAATTTCCATGGAGCTCCCACACAATGCATCCTCGGTGCACTGCAGCCGTCCCCTGCCTCGGCTTTTGCTGCCCTCCTGGGCGTGCCGTCGCCCCGGGTTGTTTCGAACGTCGCTCTTTCCCCCGTTTTGGGACATGCCTGCCGATATCCGCCGTCGCCTTTGACTGTCAGGTTGTCATGGGTATACCACGTATACCAACTGTGCATGTCTATAATATAAAAATCTCTATTATACAGAACAAAGTGAGAAACACCGATCGATGCATAGGGATAACTGCAGGGCAGTGCCAGCCAGGCTGCCAGGCTGCCAGATAGGAGAGATGCTGGATATAAGGGGAGTTAAGCGGCAAGGCATATAATTATGTATATATATATATATTATATACCCGCTTACGTGATACACTTCTGCACCGTCTCCACCAAGAAACCGAGGCGGTCGAAGTCGCCGTCGCCGTCGTCCGCATCTGGGAAGAACGATCCACACGTGATGAAGATCACGTTTGTGCCACGGGAAATCGGGGACTGCGACACAAGGCGGCCGACCTGCGACGCGAGCACGTGAGTCTTGAAGTTATCCGTTCTTCCAAGGAGAACCGTTGGGATCAAGCTGCTCGTTATGTCGTCAGTCTTGAATCCTTTGTTATCAACTTCATCTTCTTCATCGTCATCTGAATAAGTCTCATAGATCATAGGTCTTCTGCTTTCACTCAATTTGGGTAACTGTAAGTCGTAGGATGTGTCCACCTGTCCATCTTTGTACAAACTAATCACCACCTTGTTTTCGAATCTGACTACCGTGCAAGTGACTTCGAACTGTTGGTCGTAAGTCTGTGTGTATTCTGAAAAAGTTTCCTTGAATGATTGCGACATTGTAACCTTTGTGATGGTTGATGGATGTTATATATAGATACAGGTCAATCTCAATGGGCACAGAGAAGATCAAATAATTGGTAGTGATTCGTGAATCAAAATATTTGCCTCGAGATTCGACTCGCCGTCGAAGGTCGTGGATTTGTGAATTCGTGAATATTCTGCAATAAAGATTACGTACATACTACAAAACTACAAATTATAACCTATTATATATATATACCAAGTTTACTAGCATCAACCCGAAGTTCGAGATTCTGCAATCATCTGCCAAAATTGAACTGCAATGAGCTTCTTCCATAGCAGATTAGCATGCTTCCTTTTGAACAAAAAATGATTGCAATTAGTGCAGATAAGAATTAGATGATCGACATGCTTAATTTAGTGTATGGAGAACTCGTAACTTCTGGAATTGGTCAAAAGAAGTCAGGTCGTTTATTCATGCCACTAAATCTCAAAAGGTTTCCTGGTGAGGATCAAAGTTAGTTTTCATCAAAACCCTCTTCTTGTCACTAATTCGTGTTGCATCAATCGGAGATAGATCCATTTTTAACACATTATTTTCCCTCCAAGTTCAAATAGTCAGGCATCTAACTTCTCGACAATTAGTCACCTGTTACGGAATTTGCAGAATCTCCATCTTTTAAGAGAAGCGTCAACGATGTTCTCTAGAAACGACGCAGACAGAGGCGTCTAACCACCCTACTGCTTATCCTGGAGGAAAAATGGTAGGAGAAGCATTTATATCTTTGTGGTTGGCATAACGAGGTGACCCCGATAAGGTATACGATGGCTTTGGTGGGTGACTTCCATGTGCAATCAATCCGATAAGCTGTAGCGAAATTGGAGAAGAGGGTCATTCTCCGGTACGATAGCTTAACGAGTTGCTCTGTGGCTGATCTGCCAATTACAACAATTACACGGCCAGATACTAGCTTGTGTTCGCTTGTTTACGATACGTGGAGACGAGGTGTTAGAGCCCAATATTATAGGTTCATATGAATACAAGAGGATCGGGCTAAGTGTGCGAACCTCGATTGTTCGACAACCCATATCCAATCTTCCAAAAGTATTTTTACTGTCCTAGTTTGAACTCACATGTTTAGGTATAATTGGGGGAAGGCCTTGTCTGTGTATGAATTATTCGAAGGAAACGATTTCATTTAGAAATGATGAATCGGCATAATTAAGCTGAAGCAGTGCTTCGCAAGACAACTACGCAATGGCATGGGTAGCCAGGTAATTAGCGTTTTCAACAGATCTATATCAATTGCATGGGCGGGTATATGGACCAGGTATCAATTAGAGGATTATGAATTGCGCTTGTGGAGATGGAATGTAGAGGTGTAAGCTTTGCTTCTACGTTTGATATCGATAATCAATCAAATGCACACTTGCCAATTGTAACTATTCATGCCTAGATATTTTATCTGACTTCTATAGCAGATTAAACGTATAACGTGTCTGTCTGCTGGGAAGCTTCTCTTTATACCTCAGGATCAACCGTGGTCACTCTCTGGACTTGACCTTAAATCGAATTGATGGGCCATACCTCTTATAAATATATATCTTTTGAACCACGCGGTAGTTGACTTCAATTACTCTGAAATCCGGCAACTAACACCGTAAGGAAGAGCAGATCTGTTTTTTTTTTTTTTTTTTTTTTTTTTTTTTTTGCCGCAATCATATCATTATTACTATATCCCAAAGACAACGCAATAAAATCAATGACGGAACTCAGTATCAAAGATAATAAGAACCTATTGGTAAAAGTGCAACCTCCGATATGTCGACACCTTGATCACCGAAGAGCGGATGTATAAGGGCATGCAACCAACGACAACAACCTATACACTAAATACATAGTTTCAGGGTGACTTCTCTAATGAAAGCGAGTGAGCATAACCTCATCTAGAATATTTTTTTATTACTATCATAGTAAAAGCGATACCACTTCACCACTGGCTCGACAATCCTTCAATCAACCAGTGAGTCACAACTCTTCAGATGTTTAAACCTAGCCAATCAATGGACGGCTGGAACTATAGAAGTCCCATAGACGGGCTGTTGGGGGTGTAGACAGTTGTCTATTGGTCACAACCAATAAAGACGCCGAACAAATTGAGAAGGAGCACAGTTGGTTGTTGAGATTAAGTCACATCACATATATAATATATATATGTATACAATCCACTGTTCGCGGCATCATGAGGACTTCTAAGTTTTGTGTTACCCTTCACGCCATATAAACCCTCCCTTTTCCTTTACAGCTTGTTTATCTATACCGTTCTAATTTGATTTGGGTTTACTGATCCGTATAAGCAAGAATTTAATTCGTTGTCTTTTTTTACAAGTGATCTCAATATGAATTTTTTTAAAGTTCAGCTTCTTTTGGTGATTATTTTCATTGTTCACTCTCTTCAATATGTGTTGGATTCAGTTGACATAGTAATCAATGGAACTACGCACCGTGTTAATGGGGTGGTTATATGTGACGGAAGAATGATTAGATATGTTTACAATATGCCAGATGAACTTACTCACGAAGAGAGTTTGACTTTCCAAGTCAATCGAAACTACTCGTTGGTTAATGGTGCCATTATTGAAGAGGCACAAAGATTGATTCAAAATGGTGATTATGATGAGTTGGAAGGTTGCACTCAATGGGAAGTCGAAGAAGGCAATGCCTCTCTTCAAGAGACCGATGGTGAGCATGACGATCATCAGCAGCAGCAGCAGCAGCAGCAGCAGCAGCAAGAGGTGCTAACATTTGATGCAGATTTAGACCTCACTATACCGATGGATGATTGACTAGCACGGGAGGCTGGACTTGCGGGTAACGATTTAAGCCATGGGCTACAATCATCGTATGGTATATTCGAACCTAGAAGTTCAGCTAAGATATGGTGTAATTCGTGGGTAGTTCCATACCTGGAACTCGGACGTCGTTTGCAAGATGCAAATGCGAATTATTTGCAAGCTAACAATGTTCATTCGTGTCAAGGTGAATCACAGACGTTTAATGTCAAATCTTTCCCAATCTCGGTTCGATTTGTGAGTACGAGTCTGGTGATTCAGATTCTTGTTTTAATTCTATACTGTGCTCTTTTATGGTTCCGACTATCCCCAGTCAGTTGGAAAAAGGTAGAAGTTTCCACAAGGTATGCAGAGACATACGCAAACGTGGAAAGAGTCTAAGGGTTTGTACTTAAAATTCTTTGAACCTCTGTTTTTTTTTTTTTTTTTTTTTTTTTTTTGTTTTTCTGGACTGACAAATCATATTTGTGTATCTGGGTCTCTTCTTCATTTTCTTTTATTATATATCACTTGCAAAGAGGCCTTATTAGAGGCTTTTTAGGGTTAGAAACAGTTCTCTTTGAATTGTTGATAGGCAACTATCACACGGTCTTCTATGACTCAATAAAGTTATACGTGAATACATCTTCGATCAGAGGTACACTTGTAGCAGTATATAAATAATACAGTCACTATAACGAGAAGCACGTCTACAAGAGTGAGAGTTTAACTTTGTTTTATTGAGAACTTAGTTAACATTATAGGACAGAAAGAAGGTATCTCTTGTACGTTTATTCTATAAATGACAGTGCGATTATATATTTAAACAGTGGGGGAGGAGTTTTGTATGACTACTTTCTGATCTGTTGCACACCATTGGGAACGGACGTGTTTGGTAAAAGAGGGATATAGCCTATGGATGCCTAATTAGTTCAAGGATCTTGAAGCCCCTCCAATCTAGATTAGAAACTGCAACACGCTGAAAAAGAGTCCTTGCTACCTGTTATGAGTATTATACTCCATAATCACCCAATTTCTCATTTTCTTTTATTTTTTCTCTCTCTTTATCTTTTTCTCTTTTATTTTGATTTGAAACACTTTATTATTTTATTTTATTGTCCAAAATAGGTTCCGCTTTACCTTCCCTTCCTCCAGTCCCCTTCTATTTTCTTTTTTCTGGAACATTTATTGTTTTCTGAAACATCCCCTTTTATTCTCAACTTTTAAGAGTATATTTCCTCTCTGTCTTTCGAATCTATTCTATCCTTTTTCCCTCTTTTTTGTAACCATTCGAACTAGATTTACAAAGCTAATACTTGACTTCCCTCAATATATATATTAACTTGTATTTTCCTTGAATCAAATTGATATCGAAATTAGCATGGTTACTTTTAACTATATATATTATTATATACACGTGCATGCATATAATTTTTCTAGTTGGGTTCAAGCGGATCAACGACAGCGCCAATATTTCTGATCACTGGTGTGGTTATGGTGTACCGGGGAATTGTATACTCTTTGATCTGGCGGGTTCTACACACCAAATCAAAGGTGAACAACTACTGCCAAACTTCTTTAAGAAATCATAGCACACAATATATATAACCAGAGGACAGCAAATATTATAATTAACATAAAACGTCCTACACGGACTCAAAAAAACGAACAATCCAAACAAAACAACAAATTAGGGACTTTAGAGCAAGCAGAGAAAGCCTAACTCAGATCAGCCAGTCAAACTAGCAAATCAGATGTATAATTGGTGAAAATAAAGGGACTAGCGTTGAAAAAAGTGTGTCACAGAATACAAGAGAAACCTTAGTAAACCAATGTAGATATTTGAACTTTAATCTCAAAGACAAGCATATAATCAAAAGATAAATCGGTTATACAAGAAATCATAACAGACGAACTAAACTCTGAAAGCACTGGGATCGTAAAGCATCTCATGCAAAATTCCTGAACCCTAGCATGCGGAAGTGTCGGGTTCCGTGTTACTCCTTCATAATATCATCTATATATATATATATATTAATTGTGGTAGTGGTTATTAAATTAGTATCAAAAATTGGCATCTTCAACTTTATCTATGATTCTAGACATGGGTTAATTGCGTTGCATTTTCCTTATTGAAACTAGTCTGTCGATATCTCAATTGTAACTTTAAACCATTTTACCGATAGTTTTCCATTCGCAAATACAGGCAAATTTGTACATATGAATGTTTAAAAGACTATCATCATAATTTTGGTTTGTGTCATGGTACTACATAAATCGCTTCTTTTCCCCTAGCTGTTTATTTTATTTTGGGCCTTACTGATCGGCACAAGTAAGTTTAATACTTTTGAGGCCATTCAACCATTACAAGTAATCTCAATATGAATTGTTTTAAAGTTCAACTTCTTTTGCTGGGTATCTTCATTGTTCACTCTCTTCAATATGTGTTGGATGTAGTTGACATAGTAGTCAACGGAACTACGCACCGTATTAACAAGGTGGCTATATGTGATGAAAAAATGGTTAGTTATTTCTACAATATGCCAGAAGGTCTTACTCACGAAGAGAGTTTGACCTACCAGGTCAATCTAAACTATTCGTTGGTCAACGGAGCTGTAAAGGAGGAGGCACAAAGATTAATTCAAGTCGGTATTTACGATAAGTCAGAAGGTTGTATTCAATCTCAGCCATCTACTATTCAATCAGGGGGCACTGATAATAGTTCCTCTCTTCAAGAGACTGATATTGATACCGATCAACATATCACTCTTCAAAAACGAATTGATGCAGTTAATGCTGAACTCCATGTCTATGCATCTGATAATTGTTTCAATGCTAGGGAAACGTGGACCCGTGGGTTATGCCGTGGGTTACAGTCAGCGTACGATCTATCACAACCCAGAAGTTCCGCTAAGATATGGGCTTACAATGGGTATAATTCGTGGGCATTTCTTTACTCAAAACTTCGTTGGGAAGGTACATACCACTATTTAGACGCTGATCATGCTCATGGATCTAACTGTGAAACTCCGTCGTTTTATATCAATTCTTTGTCATTTTACTGCGATTTGTTGTGAGTAAGAATTTGCTTTGGAACTACATCCTTTTGCAGATCTTACCCAATATCGATGGGATCGGTTTTGATCCAGATTACAGATACTACAGAGCAAACTTTTATTTCAAAACCCTTCATCATGGGTTAATGGTACAAATTCCATTCACCGTAAGCTTGCTACCTCGCAATAATACATTTTGGTTAGGGTGGCAATTTATATGCATGATACATGGACATTGCTCCGCTCAGATGAAGGCGCTTCAAATAATAGATCTTACTTTTCTTGTTACAACTATGCCATATCAGTTGGAAGAAGATGGAAGTTTTCTGCAGTTATCTTGATTACACTTTAACTAGCACTGTGAGGACCCATACGGTAGAATGATAGTTATAAGGAAGAGTCTGTTGATAACGACCAACCAAATAGATTTAATGTATTTGGTTTGATCTCTATATATATGACTTTATAGAAACTCGTTCATCTTAAAGGAGGCTCCCTGAGACTTGAAACAGTAGTATTACCACAACACTGTCTTCCGAGGACTCTTCAAATTCATACCTTTTTCGAATGAGGGCGCTGTACGATCCGCCGAATACAATCGTTCGACTCACTCGGATTATCAATTGAAAATTAACGATAGCTTTGAGAACTTTAGGTCTTGCAACGTGAAGAAGGGAGTAGTTAGTTCAAAGTGGTTCTTCTGGCATCGACAACCAGTTAGCGTGTGTAAAAGTTGCCGAATATGCAACCGCTTTTCGTAATTCAGTACGTAATCCTCATCTCTCTTTCTTGATGCGACAATCGAACCTATTTTGTAAACATTATTATAATTAAGTTATTGAATTCTTATATTTTTCTTTCTGTTTTTTTTTGATCGTAAACCAGCTTTGCCATCCAGATTGAAGAGGTAATATGGCGTCAAGTACGGTGACTCCACAGACGAGTTTGTTGTCGAACTACCGGCAACCACCTTCTTACGCCACGAAACCCCATTGGAGGTTGATCAACTACACGATCCACTTGTTTTCGAACGTGTGCACTTTGTTCTTCCTAAGCATCTTGATGGGGATGGCCATATGTTCGTACTTCTACAGGAAATGTACGTGCCAGCAGAAGAGGCATCGTTATTCGAAGCCGTCTAAGAAAGCGTACTCGATCGAAAAACCTAAACGGTCGAAACGGTTAGACTACTACGTTGAATTGCTAGGGTTACAGTTGTTAGAGTACAAGATCATGACCGAGGATGGGTTTCTCGTTGTGTTACAACGGATCGTGGACCCGAATAATGATTCGAATTTGGAACCTTCTACGAAGAAACCGGTATTGTTGTTACATGGTTTGCTGCAGTCTTCTGGAACCTATGTGACTGGTGGCACGAAGGGGATCGCTTACATGTTGATGTGTGCTGGTTACGACGTTTGGTTGGGCAACAACAGGTGTGGGTTCCATCCTGAGCATGAGTTTATGGAGAGTGCGGATCCGAAAATGTGGGATTGGGATTTGACGGAGATGACCAAGTACGACCTCACTTGTTTTATAGATGAAGTGTTGAAGCATAGCAAGCACGATAAAGTGAGTTTGGTCGGTCATTCACAAGGGACAGCACAGATCGTTATGTTGATCTCGAACGAGTTTCATTTGAACTACGAGCACAAGATACATCGGTGTGTGTTGTTGGCACCTGCGATCTTTGGAGGGAGTTTGTTGAACGACAAGTTGTTCATACGGTTTATGGGCACGTTGCCGAACTCGATGTACAACGCGTTCTTTGGGTTGACGGCGTTCATCCCACTGATGCTGTCGATGAGGAACTTACTCGTGAGCACTCCACTGTTTGGGTTCTTCAGCTATGCGATGTTCAGCTTCTTGTTCGATTCGAATGACTACCTTTGGGATTCGTCGTTGAGGTCGATCCATTTCATCTTCTCACCAGTGTACGTGAGTTCGAAGTTGATGAAGTGGTGGTTGAGTGGGAAGAACGGACAAGGTTTTGAAGAAGGTAAATCGATCTTGAAGAGCGAGAGGGTGTGGTTCAATGCCAACACGCCGCCTTTGTTCATGGTGATCGGTGGGCAGGACAGGTTGGTTGATGGTGAGTTGTTTGTGCGGCACCTCGAGAATAAAGAGCCGTTTATGAGGGATAAGTTTAAAAGTTTGACGATTGAGAGGTATTCGCATTTAGATGTAGTGTGGGCAGACGACTTGGTTGAGACTGTGGGTGAGAGCATCCTAGATTTCTTAGGGTGATTCTTTTTTCTTTTTTTTTACTCCTAACGAAATAGAATAGAATATATGTATATATGGATAGATAGATTAATAGATAAAAAAAAAAATTGTGACTTTTTGTATATAATTTTATAAATTGTTCCCGCTCTCATCGATAACGGCCATGTCTAACACTTCGACGGACCCTTTCTTGCTCTGGATCTTCTCCACCAACTCCTTGTAAAACTCCGGTTCGATCAAGCAAACAACCTCCACCTCGCCGTCCACTTGATCCTGCGACTCGATCGAAAAGATGAGTTTTTCCTTCAACTCGTCCCCAATCTTAGCAAACTCCTTGCTTTGTAAAGTCAACCGCAACTTCATCTTGGCCCTTGCGATAGGGATGATCTGCTTCTCGACCAACAATCGGATCGCCTCCAAAGCTTTAATCTTGGCAACTTTTGCATTCGCCATGTTGAACTTCAACTCTTTCAAAGCTTTGTCAATCATCGTTGGAGGGTACCGTTTCTTTGTCTTTGGATTGATACATTTTGTAGAAATGATGGTGAGGATCTCGTTGTGCAACTTTTCGTTTGTTTGGGACCGTTCCTTCTCGTTCAATTGGATCTCTCCCTTCTTCAAAATCTCGAGCACGATGCTGTCCACGTCGTTGGAACCAAAGGATTTCAGTAGATCCTCGTTGGATGCAACTTGACCTTTGGAGACGTTTAAGAAAACTTGTGGGATCTGGAGCACTTCATCAAGGTCTTTCTCCACGCCGGTTCGGTAGTCCTGTACTTTGTTCTGATAGCAAGCTATCTCGAACCGCTTCTTGCCTTTCTTCATGCGGACGAGCGAGACGTTGGTTAGTTTGATCTGTGAGGATGGCTGGTTTATCTTCCCCATTGTGGATGGTGGTTGTGCGATGATAGAGTGTAGATATATTGGCAATTAAACTAAAAAAAAAAAGAGAGAGACAGTCAGATTTAATGACTATATATATATATATATACTAAGCTTGCAGTTTATGCATGTTGACAATCAAAACTTTTGCAATCTGAAATTTTTTTTCTGTCGTGCGGCTTGGAGAATTCCAGCCACACAGCCACTCGTTTTTTCCACTTATTTTCCACAAATTTTTTAATTCAAATTAACATCCAATATCACTCAATTAAAATATATATATATATATATGTACCCAGAATTACTAGAATTACTAATTATGCTTTGGTGATGATCACGTCATGATCATGCAACACCACGTCTTCAAAGTCCTCTTCGGAATCAAACTTGTTACCATCGAGGTCGGCTCTTTTACCAGTCACGAAATCCATCTCGTTGTACTTGATGATCCCTTGCTTGAAGTAGAGCCAATCGTAAAGGAACCAAATGACGAAAAACAAAGGAAGCAAGATGTACGAATCCACAAATAACCCTGCTTTGAACGGCTTGAACACGGTCCAACCTTGCACGAGGATCAACACTATTCCCAACGCAGTGGCCACGATACTAGCATAAGGGAACAACGGTGCCAAGAAGGGAACTTTCTCCATGTTGTAACCTTGCTTGAGTAATCCGAATCTGAACCTTAGGTGTGTGAGGCAAATGGCGGTCCAGACGATGAAAGCAGCGACACCGGATAAGCCAATGATGTAGGAGTAAGCTTCGCTGGAACCAGACTTGTAGGATAAGATCGAGAGAAAAGAAAATAAGTGGCATGTGTGGATGGCAACGTAAGGGACTCCTCTCTTGTTGACAGTGGTGAATATCTTAGGACCAAATCCAGCATGGGACCAACTGAACAAAGCACGAGAAGCTAGGTAGATGGCGGAGTTGATCGAGGAGAGGCACACTAGGAGGATCATCGTGGTGACGAAATATTTGGCGTTTCCCCATCCTGCTCCGGTTAAAGCGATTGTGATTGGGGATTTTAAGACTCTACCATCAGCAGTTAAAGCTGGGTCATTGTAAGGGACCGTTATACCGTACGAGATTGACAACCCGAAATAGACGAAGAAGATACGGAACACGGTGTTTTTGGCAGCTCTTGGGATGGCACGACGTGGGTTTCTAGATTCTGCAGCGATGATCGAGACGGCTTCGACACCGGAATAGAATTGGGCCGCGTAGACGAAAGAATTGGCTATACCTTTGAAACCAGAGTTGAGAGGGTAGTTCTTGAAAGGGTTGTCAGGTTTATGGCCCTTGATACCACCTGCAGCGTAGATGATGGCAAAGATGTAAAAACCGGAAAGGAAAGCAATTTTGGTGAACCCCAAGATATACTCTGCTTCACCGTAAGCTTCCACTCCCAACGTCTGGAACACTGTGAAGAAAGCCCACATGATCAAGAACCAACCGTATGTGGGGATCTTATCGGTATAAGTGGTTAAACTTGCTGTTAGTGCAGTATATTCGGAGATCAAGGTACAAGTCCATAAGAAGGCGTAGTAAAGTGCCAATGTGGCCCCGAAACCTTTGGATATGAACCTGGATCCAAAGATGGCAAAGTTGAAATCTAAGAAAGAATTCATCTCTCCAATGGCAAAGCACATGGCCATAACCAAGATACCAACGATGGCATACCCAACGATCATACCAACGGGTCCACCTTCGGCCAACATGTTACCCATGCCGATCAAACAGCCAGGGCCGATGATACCACATAGGGCGATCAAGTTGATCATACGATCTTTCAAGCCTGCTTTCAATCCTGTTTCTAAAATGCCTTTATCGGTCACCCTTGTAGCGGACAGGATGGGGGAGAGGACGGGGTGGTCGTCGTCGTTAAGAGATTTAATGGAGGTCATTCTGTGGAAGGTGAATGAATGAAGAATGGAAGGATAAAAAAAAAAGGGGGGGGATGGGTTAACAGAATGAAATATATATATATATATATATATATATATGTAAGACATCCAAAAAAAGCTGGAAAAGAGAAGGAATTATCAGCTAGTATTTATATGTGATAAGGAAAGAGCTAGATGATGATGCCGTCAGGAGAGGAATACAGCAAGCATCTGTGGGATCTGCAGCAACTGAAGAAGCTTCAAAGCGGTGGAAAACGGCCAAGATCTGTGAGCACAATGGGCATTGGACGTTGATACCGTCAGACGAGTATTGTGGTGGCAGGTAGTGTGTTATATACTATTATATATACCTTATAATTAATTACAGCCATGAATTGATACATATATATATATATATATATATATATATAAATAACGTAAATTAGTTTACAAAGCCGCACACGTCACACGGAACAATCGTGCATTTTTCTTGCCTGTGTTCACGTGACACGGAGCCTTTTTCTCTTCTTATTTCCGTCTGTTGTTGTTGTTTTGTTGTGTGGTTGTAATTGTTATAAATTATATGTACAATCAATTAATTCCCACTGGCTGTTTCGATTGTTCTTTGGCGAGGCATTGCTTGTCTTCTATTGTGTGCATATGGGGTTTAATTTTGGCCATGCAGCGGCCACAACTCGGTTTCAGACTGCCGGTGGTGGTAGTAATGGTGGTCTCGTGACCTCGGGTTGGATACTTTCTCTTTATCATATACCTTCATGCAGTGGGCCATATATATATATATATATATATATATATTAAATATATATATTTACTCCCACGGTTCGACGCCGAGGTTTACATTTCACATTCCACAATTTCCACTTAAGGTTCTCTATTAGCAGGTCGATCCACCTTTATCATCGATCAAGTTTCCACCAGTCTTGAGTCAAGACTCTTAACCAAGTCAAATCATCTTCAAACAGCTACCATAAGACAAAAACACTTTCATTAAAAATTAACTATGTCTCACTCGTTGATTCCAAGCCTTTGCGACATCGATTCAAAGCTAAACGATCTATCCCTCAGGATATTTCTTACCTTTTTAGGATCCAAGTAATACAACTCTTAATCTTTTAACCAAGAGTATTTCTTCTGATGAGCCGTTTGCATCTTCCAAAAAAAAAAAAAAAAAAAAAACAGGTTGTCCTTCAACACATAGTGCTTCGTATGCTTCAAAGTAATTTCAGTAGCCCCATTCTACCAAACCTCTCCTTGAGTCCACACTCGCGGATCTTTTCCACATCATCTCGGATCATCATCTCCATACCCTTGATGGTCTGTACGACAAATTTCATCTCCTGTTGGTTCTTAGTCAACGTCAGGTTGTGTCACATCCACGTACATAGATCGACTTTATCTAGAGGCTGCAGAGGCTTAGGAGAATTCCAACCGAATAACAGTTAAAGAATGCTGCTGCCAGAAGGCTCCTTTATTAGTCTTGTCATGGTGGTGACCACCAGATACGGTTGAATCCCTTGCAATCTTGAACAGCCTCGTGGTGTAGTCAAACGCTTGCTGCAAGTTGTTTCCTCGGTCAAGAATTCTGTTGTCAACCGTTGGTTGTTCTTTCCTTGGGTCGACTGTTTCTTTCGGATATGTGACTCTCGTTCAAATGTTTTGATAGAAAATTTTCTATTTCCAACTTACCGACAACCACTAGATGAAGTCTTGTATAGATGCCCAAGAAGGTACCAGAGTTGAGGAAACCTGTATTCATTCAATCTAAAAAATAAAATAAAAAGAACATTAGTATGTGATATCAAAAGAGTATACAATTCCAAATTCTGTCTGCTACGCATAGAATGTTGTTTATCAATAAAACGTAATGATCAAGCACCAGAGGTGATTTCAAAAGAGAGAAAGTTCAGAGAATGATTGTCATCTCAACTTATCATCCTCTATGGTGAAGATGTTATCGATCAGTTTGTCGTATTTCTCTTTAAAAGAAAGTTCAGTAAGGATCAATGGTATCTGCGTATTGTTTAGGCCGATAGATTGCGTCTCTCTGAAACATGAGGCTTGTTTGATGGGTTTGAAGCAGTATCTGTGACACTTAAAGTCAATTCTCTTTTATCCAACCGTTGTCGTTGATCTGAGTCATGTTTATCAGACTGTTGGCGTGGAGTCCCTATTATTCTATTGTAGATCTGAGTAAAAAAGATGTCTGCAGAAAGAGAGATAAGAGGTGAAAAAAAGTTAACAAGAGTTTCGACGCGTCGATATTCCGTCAGCAGACGTTTGGGTATTTTTTCGGTGATTTTTGTTTTTTTTCACCTTTTTTTTTTTTGGTCTTTCTGTTAGTTGTTGTCGTTACTGCTTATTGTCTCCGTGGAGTAGCGACAATTTTTCTGTATTCGAACAGTAGAAGTCTGCATTCACATTGAAGATGTCGATCCTCCTGAGGAACTTGAAGAAGCGCACTGGGAAGCCTTGTACTGTTCCACACAGCACAACCACCTTAGGAACAACAACTGTAAAGGCACAGCTCCATCCAACAAGACACTACGCTACAACTTTCGAAAGTGGACAACCTATCTATGAGACCCGGCCACACTTGATCAAGTCTGGGGATTTGACCATGGGGATATCTGCCAGAGAATACTATCTCCGTCGAATCCAACTGGCAGAGAGGCTTCGTGCCAACTCGATCGCCATCATCCCTGGTAACACGGTCAAGTTTGCATCCGGGTCCGTTTTTTATAACTTCCAACAGAATAACGATCTATACTATCTAACCGGTTGGAACGAGCCGGATTCCCTGTGTATATTGGAGAAACCTTCCGATGATCCAGAGTCGATCATCATGCATATGGTTGTGCCTCCAAAAGATGAGAATGCGGAGATGTGGGAAGGGTATCGGACAGGTGTGGATGGAGTGATGGAGATCTTCAACGCTGATTTTGCTACCGATAACAAGAACATGACAAGTTACCTATCGAAGTTATTGAACAACTACAAGAACGTGTATTACGATTTCAACGACGACAAGAAGTCGATGTTCACCAAAGTGTTTGACAGCATGAACTTGAAAGACAACGCACGTAAGGATTCGATAGAGACTTTGTTGAAGGAAAAAAACTCCACCATTAGATCCCTGAAGCAGATTCTGACCGAGATGAGAGTCACCAAGTCCAACTCCGAATTGAAGATGATGCGCATAGCAGGGAAAGTCTCTGGCAGAGCGTACAACGAAGCGTATGCCAAACGGTTCAAGAGCGAGAAAGGGTTGCTGGCCTTCTTGGAGTACCGGTTTGTCTCTGGTGGTTGTGATAGAAGTGCATACATCCCCGTTGTGGCTGGTGGTTCTAACGCCCTTTGTATCCACTACACTAGAAACGACAGGCTGTTTGACGGCGACGAGTTGGTGTTGGTCGATGCTGCCGGTTCGTTAGGAGGTTACTGCGCAGACATATCGAGAACTTGGCCCGTTAATGGAAAGTTCACTAAACCTCAAGCCGAACTCTACCAAGCAGTGCTCAACGTGGAGAGACAGTGCATCGAAAAATGCACCGAGGACTCGTTCTTGTCGATCAACGACTTGCACAACCTGAGCGTGAGGCTGATGACTAGGGAGTTAAGGAACTGTGGGTTCCACAACCTGCAGGACTGGGAGGTGATGAAGTTCTTGTACCCGCATTACATAGGACACAACTTGGGATTGGACGTTCACGATTTGCCAGCGTACCCTCGCAACGCCAAGTTTAAGAAAGGCCAGGTGGTGACTGTCGAGCCTGGTGTGTACGTTCCAGACGACGCTAGGTGGCCTAAACATTTCAGAAATATGGGGATCCGTATCGAGGACGACGTTGCCATCGGTAAAAGCAACAACGTTGTGCTCACTACAGAGGCTGCGAAGGAGATTGTGGATATTGAAACTATTGCACAGCATGGTGTGACCACTAAGTTGGAAGAAGAAGTGACGGATATTTACAGCCTTTTCCCTTGAAAAAAAAAGGGGGGGGCGAGAATGCGGGGCGTTTAAGTATACATAGATTTATTTTTCTTTCTGTTAATAGATTACGCATATATATATATATATATATATATATACCTATTTATCGAATGCATGCAATAGGATGGAGTTCACTTCCATGGCTCTTGTCTCGGTCATAATTTCTTGGTTTAAAGCATCCAAGTTCTTCATAACACGGTCGATGCTGGCTTCTGGCTCGACGAATTCCACGGTTCTCTCCGTTCTGTTCATTTTAACGTTCAAATTAAACACCGTGATTAACGTAAATATATCTTTCTCCACCTGATCTTCAGGAATGCCAAACTTCTTGCTGATATGACTGAAGCTAACCCTTTTGATCACTGAGAGATAGATCATGTACGATTTGTAAGTCATGATCCTTTTGAACAACTGGAAATGGCTTGATATCTGATAATCGAATTGAAACTCCTCGTCAAGCTTACGGATCGTCTCGTTCAACTTGAAAAACTGGCAGTTCGTGTAATGTTTGATCAAATCCCTTAGCAAGGAATCGGAACCAATGGCTCTTTTCAACACAGGCAGCTTCCAGTACTGTTCGCTCGATTTTGTCACCACCAAGATCGAGAAGCAGATGGCACGCATCAGATACCGTTCAGCGATCAAGTCGCCGTTGTAGTGTTGCTCCATCACGTTCAGGGCGTTAAGTCCGTTGATTGGAGGTTCCACTACAAGAGCCTCGAATTCGTCGAGCACCTGGATGTAGTTGTCGCTTAGAAACGACGAGTAAATTAGAAACCATCGGCAGTTCCAATACGCCACGCTCTCTTCCTCGCTCAACTGCTGGTTTTCGTTAGTGGGGATGGTATAATTGTTGCTGTTGTTCTGGGGTTGAAGTTTCGAAACGGACAACTCGTCGTACATGATCTTGTCATCGTCGTTGTCATCACTTTCGTCCTTGCCGTACTCCAAGATCTGCTGCAACTTCCGGAGTAAGAAATCATGTAAGGTGTGCAAGTTATTGTCGTAGTTCTTGAACACCATCAGGCACTCCAACTCCCTCATGACGAACCGTTTGTGGTAGATCAAGTAGTCTGGATTGACGTTGTAGTAGTAACTTGCGTTGTCGCTCACGTGGTCGGACGTGCCCGTGCACATCAAAAAGTCAAGGGACCGTTTCTTGAGTAGTTCGGCTATGGATTTGAAGTTGGCCATGTCGACTTCCTTTGTAGAAAACTTGTCGAGGTCGGTTTCATATGCGATGCTGAGGGATTCGTTCACATGGTGGGAACCAAGGAACGGTTTAGAGATTGTTTCGTACCTTTCAACGTACTCTGACACATCTGTGCCTGTCTTGGCTAACAAGTCAATCAATTTGGAGGTCTCGTTGAAGTACCTGTAGTAGGATTCCGGTTGTAAGATGAGGTCCAATAGTTTTTCAAGGATCTGTTTGTGGCTGGTGCTGGAAAGGTGGGGGAACCTCAGAGCTATGTAGCTCAACCTACGGATGTAAAGTGGACCCACCGGATACCTGTTGAGGTACAAATCAAGCAAATCGTCGTCCATCTTTCAATTGGCCGTGTCTGTGTATTTCCCATGTGGGAAGAGTTGGACGTCAAGTACCGAAACATCTCTGATATAAGGCACACTCCACACAGAGATAAATAGATGAGCGTAACTTACAAGTTGCAACCGCGCGCCGGTGGTCGTGTAGCCAGAAAAGACGGCTGTGCAACGTTTCCTCTATCTTTGGAAAATTTTTGATGGATTCTTTTTCCATACATGTTTTTGGCTGACCTCTCTGCTGTGTTTTTTTTTTTGTCCGTGTTGGCAAAGTGCTATCACAACCAATGCTGAGGCGGTCCTTTTCTACTGTATCTTCTGCCCGTAACGGGTTGAAGTTGAAAGATCAGCTATCGTTGGCTGTTCAACGGAATAAGAAGCCCGTCGATTTTGCCAAATTGAACAAAATCCGTCAGAAGAGTTTGGAAGAGAAGAACAAGAGGAAGATCGTGAATGTTTCTGCTAAATCCATAATTGAAAAGGAACTCAACAGAACGTTTGACAAAGACGAAAAGATCGGGCCTGAGACCCACTTTACTGACGAAGAACTAGATATTTTGTTGAGGAATAAGAACATCAGACTCAAGTACAAGATCTTGGGCACGACGGGGAACCAGGTGAAGGACTCCCTATTGGTGGCCAGAGACGTTGACAAGTTTCTAAGCAGAGGTGAGGTGAAGAAGGCGATTGCTCTAGCTAGGCTGGCAAGATACCAAGGTTTGTTTTCGTATGGATCCATTATAAAGCATTTGCTCGCAGAGGGCAAATTGAATGCTTCGATGGATTTGTTCAACGACGTTAAGAAGTGGGGATACCGGCCCGATGGAAGGATGTTGAACATTTTATTCTCTGGTTTTGCTAACTACAAGGATCCAGCCACCGGGATGGCTAGGATATCGAGCAGCCAGGCTGAGAAGTTGTCGACTATCTTGCAGAACGCATTAGAGAAAGAGCAGGACATTTTGTCTAGCATCCATGTCAATTCAGCACTGAAGGCGTTCAGGCAGGCAAAGAGACCGGATCTGTCAATGGCTATTTACAACAAGGTGTTGGATTTGAAAGGCAAGAAGAAGAATTTGTTGCCCGACATTAAGACGTACACTGAACTGTTCTCCAACTTAAGGGCCTTGGAAAATGACTACGAGAATATCATCAAGCTCACAGAGGAAACTTTCGGTCGCATTCAGGATTCCAAGTTTGTTGAGATCGATTCGAGGTTGGTTACCGCATACAGTTCGGTGTTGTTCTTTTCGGACGATCTAAGGTTGAAAGCAAGAGCTCTGTCTATTATCAGACAGTGGTTCAGAGTTTGTAATTTGGACCAGATGAACCAACAGGTGGACTTGAGTAAAGCGCACCTATGGAAGTTGACCCCCGGTGATCGGAAACTTGGGGATGACGTTCAAATGGAGGACATTTTGCTTCCTTTTGAAGACATCAACAAGAAGAAGACAAAGAGGTTCGACCCGCCCGAGGTTATCGTTAAGAGATACGGTAGTCTATGCAGTTTGTTTGGTGTTCCAAATGAATATGTCTCGAGCGAGGAAAGAGCTGTCGCAAAGAAAGTTGGTACCAAGAAGGGGTATGATGTTGCTGAGGATCAGACTCCAAAAGTGAATGGTGACTCCAGATTGAGAAAACTGTTGTAAGGGGGAGGACCTCCCCCCCCCCCCTCCCCCGCTTTTTTTTTTTGTTTTTTGTAGTTTCTTGTTTATTGTAAATTTTATTTGGAATGTGTAATGATTTGGGACTTGTATATAGAAACTAGTGATTGATGAAATAAATTTAACTTTGTGAATAGCGATAACGTTTCGTGTAGTATGTGTCATGTCGGGGACTTGATTGTTTTGATTTAATATACATTCTGTTTGTTTGTTTGTTTGTTTATATCTATATTCTTTCTGGATCTATTTTTTTTTATCAGAGAAGGCACCTCGCCGAAGAGTTAATAATAATAATAAAATATATATCTTTATTCTCAGCCTTGGTTTCCCTTTTAGCAGAGAAAGACTATCCATATACACTACTTACTTCTTCAGATCTTGGCCTATACTTCCCTTTACAGGCTGTAAAGATTGTCCCCTGTTGATACCCTATTCTTTGCATCATGATACCCTAAATTTAGTCTAAAAGAGTATGATGTTGATTGTTGACGTAATTGAGTATACAATGAAACTGAATTCATCATTTATCCACGACGTAGGACAAAATTCCTGGTTCCCTCGATTCCAAAATTATCTCTGTTGAAAATAAACATTGAACCACAGTAAAAGATCAAACTAACGGTTTAATCACTGAAACAATTAATTCATCATCGTTTTTAGGCTTTTTTAATTAATATCTGATTAGTTTTAAACCTTGTTGAAAGCCAATAGTAACGGTAAAATGATACCTATCCTCGAAGTGGTGTTCTGAAATAACAAATATTAGTATAATCTAATCAAAAGGAGGTTTTACCAATCAATTTCTATATTAAATGAACAAAACAACTTATAATTTTACTAAATCATTATTCAAAGTAAAAACAATACCTTCAAAATCGCCCGAAAAAGCAAAATATGGAGACCAGAATGCGATGCTGTTAAAACGTGATAAAGATGTAACTTGATGAAAGCTCAACAAGCAGCGCAAGTGGTTTAGTGGTAAAATCCAACGTTGCCATCGTTGGGCCCCCGGTTCGATTCCGGGCTTGCGCAATTCTTTTTTTTGACCACAACTTAATAAATAAAAGTTGTTTAAAGCGATGATTTTTGTGTTTAATTTTTATCTCATGTATAAAGGTAACCATAATTTCGATGGATGGGGTGATATTTCGTAAAATTCATTAAAAAAAAAGAAAAACCCTATCGAGTTCCAAAGTTACCCTTTTTAACAGGTGCCTTTCTCCTACTTGAAAAAAACACCCAAATTTTTTTTTTTCGGTGAATCTAGAAGGATAATTACTGATTTGTTCATCAATGGGTGCTGATAGGGTGTATGTGGAATGTTACAAATGGAGTTTAATGCACCGAGCGGTGAGGGGGGTTAAAGCTGTAGAGTTCCGCAACTTGTTTGGAGACTTAGCAAGCTATGAGATTTGCTAATCGATTGAAATCCCTGTTTGAAGAATTGGTGCCGTACTCATTGTCTTTAACCTCAAGCAATACGAAAAACTTGAACGGGTATTAGGTACACAGTGTGGAGTATATATATATATTATATGAGAATTTACAATTTTGTATGTCCCGAAGGCTTTGTGGAGGATTGTCAGGGTATATAATACGGTATCGGGAATAAGATGGAACATACCGATCGGCAATATAAATTCAACTCGATGTCTTTATTGTTAAAGTTAAAGGTGGAATGGAAAAGTGGCAGAGAGAGCAAGCAGCTAGTGTACCAGTCTCTGTCTTCACATCATGACCACATTAATCAGATATATAGATATATATACAAATTTGCTGTCATAATCAACCTACACCAACGAGGAACTGGAAGCAGCTAATCACAGCTAAGCGTATTGTCAGGAGGCGTTGCGGGCAGCTCGGCGCACAGAAAACGGCGTCGATAGTCGGGCGGCAGCCGTGGGAGTTACCGGGTTTATTGGCCGGTCGGCGGTGGGGCGCCGCACACGGGAGGTTGGAACCGGGGGGCCTGTTGCTGTATATATTTGTGTACATGCATTGCACCCACACAAGCCCTGGTGAAAAATGTCCAATATTCATTAATTCCTTTTTAGCAGTTTTTTTTTTTCAACCTAATACCTCCCGTGTCTCCTGTTTTTTTTTTTCTTTCCAATTAGATTAGATTAGATTGTGAGTAGTTGCTGTTTCGTTTCGTTTCGTTTTTCTACACTTTTGGAAGGAGTGACGCAAGAAGAGAACAAGAAACAACCACCCCATATATATATCTAAAAAATCAGCAAATATTATGGCATCTGCAACTCCGAAGATTAACCAAAAGATCGAGGACTACACCAAGGTCAACTTCCTTGGGTTCCTCCTTGCCAGTTTTGGTACCATCATGCTTGCAGTCTTTCTGTCGGCCACACAATCATACTTCATCACCGATGCCCTAGGGATAGGCAACAAAGTTGGTTCATATATCGGAACTTTAGGTTTCTACGACGAATTGTTGTCGATGATTCTAGTTCCGTTTGTCGGTGTCCTTTCCGATAGAATTGGAACTAGACCAATTCTCTGCTTTGGTTTCTTCGTCATCGGTATCAGTCTCTTCGGATTCGGTCTATTTGTGAGACAGAGCGTCTACCCTTGGATGTTGTTCTGGAGATTGATGTTCTCTTTAGGTTTGACCTCCTCTTTGGGTGTCTTGACAGTCATGTTGATCGAATTGAACAACTCGAACATTAGCGTGAAAGATCTACTCAATTTCAAGAGCGTCGAACTTAAGAACAACGATGATTTGAACGATACTTTAAGACAGGCCATGGAAGGTTTGGAAGACCAAGAGCAAGGTAACAACAACAATGGAGAACAACCTACAGATTACTCAGATGAAGATGTTGAGCAGCCAGAACATCCTGCAAGCACCCTTAATGAGATCGACAACATCAACAGAAAGAGAAACGACGGTAAGAAAGTTTCCATCATGGGTACCATGAGTGGTCTCGGTGCCGTCTTTGCAGTGACCGTCTTGTTGAGACTCCCAGTTACCTACGGACAATCTCTACCTGCCGGTGATGCAATCAGAAAATCCTACTACACTGTTGGTACAATGGCCATTGCCATGTCCGTTGCCCTATTCTTCTCTGCTTACAACGACACAAACAAGAAGATCTTCAGAGACGATATTGACGATTTATTCGATGAATTGGACATCAGAGATGCCGGTAACCATAACGATGACGGCGATAACATTTCCGTCGTTGACGACGACATAATATACGGTACCTCTACGGGTATGTTCAACAAGAAGGAATCTTATTTGGCATCGTTGAAGCAAGGTATCCAACTTTCAATTCAAAACCCAATGATCTTGCTTGCCTACTTCGGTGGGTTCGTCGCCAGATGCATCACCGTCACAGTGACACTTTTCGTTCCATTCTACATCAACCACTACTTTTATTCATCAGGCAAATGTTCCACCTCGGACACGGACAAAGTGCACTGCCCAGACTCGTACATCTTGTCCTCGATCTTGACCGGTATCACGAACACGATGGCTTTGATCTTTGCCCCAGTGGCCGGTATCTTGATCGACAAGACTAGCAACCACGCTCACATGTTGTTGATCGGTAACGTGATTTCGATGTTGGGTTTTGGATCGATCAGTTTTGTCACTGTGCCTGAAGGAAGTGCCATCGTGTTCATCTCCGCCATGTTGATGGGTGTGGCTCAAATTAGTTTCATCATCAGTTCGATGACGATGATTTCCAACATCACTTCGCAGGACAAGTACTACAAGTGTAAAGGTTCCATTTCAGGTGTGTCATCGTTCATTGGTGGTGTTGGTATCTTGTTTGTGAACAAGATCGGTGGGTTCTTAGGGGATTTGAACAGCAGAGGTCCGTTCATGTTCATTGCTTTCTTGAACATTCTATTCTTTGTCATCATGCTAAAGTTGAAGAAGGTGAAAGAAAACAACGATAGAAGCTTCCAAACTGTTGTTGACAAGTTTAAGTCGACTAGAGTTGGTAAGTTGATCTTCAGAAACCAAAACTCTAACGATTTCTAAAATGATTCATCCCATCACAGCACGTACATAACACCCAAAACAAACAAAAAAACAAATTTCTTTTCCTTCATTTCAAGTATTCTTTGTTAAGTTTTACTACCATGCAATATAGTTCGTTCGTATAAACCATTTTCTTTCTTTTCTGTCTCGTTTTCTGTTTATAGGTAATTCATTTTATCGTAATCGATTTTTCCTGTTTTTTATAATATTAATCAAACCTTGAAACTTTGTTTTGAGTTGCTCACCGTAGAGTAATTATGTTGCTATAAATTTTGACTCGACGACAAGTAGATCTTTAATGCTAGTTGGAATGGCGAAAGATTTGTGAAAAAAGTTATTCGACAACGAATGATGGTTGCCAAGTTGTTTACTGTCCTAAGCAGTCCTATCAAGAAGGCAATATCACTGTATAGACCGATATCCGTACAAGAGCAGCAGTTTCCAAGATCGAGATCTGACAGAAGATCTGGGGGCAGGTAGCGACAGGCTACGGCACAGCCTCGACCACGGCAGCCAGTTTTTTTTTGAGCACAGCCTTGGATCGAAACTGGGGCGATGCGTGCAACACAGCCCTTAAATTGGGGCAACCGTGCCCACAAACTCAAAGTTGGGCAACGGCTATAAATATGGAGCCACCGTCCTATGTTTCTGCAACTCTGTGATATTTGTGTGTTACTTTGATTAGTCCTGTTCAGTTTGTCAATCAATCAATAATTTACATTCAACTACACTCACAAACATATAACCGCTAATATCATATCATCACAATGGCTCGCATGTCCCAGATCGGAATATTAAGAATCGTCGTCAGTAAGTATAGGGAATCACAACGATAAAAAAGAAAAAAAGAAAAAAACAAAGCTCATAGAATAACAAAAGTTTCAAGATATACTAACAGTACAATTTATACCATTATTCAGGCATTCTATCTCCTCCAGTTGCAGGTGGATTGATTAAAGGCTGGGAAGGTTTTGCTATTGGGTTCTTGCTCAACCTACTATTCTACATCCCTGGTTTGATCTACACGATTAAACTAACCATCGACGATCCAATGAGTTATCAATAATCCAAATGTCTTTGAAGTCTTTTTTTCCTATTAGTTAATTTGGTTCTTGACAATTTCTGCTTATAATTTGTGCTCGTTTTTGTGTTTTTATAAGCTTCGTTTGATGGTACTTGGTGATAGAAAAAATAATTGTTTATTCTTTGATGACTTTGTTTCTTTTGTTATGTTTTTTTTTTTTTTTTTTGTTTTGTATAATAGTTTAATTTGACGTTTATCTTATCCCCTCCCCAATTTTTCATGTCGAAAATCGGACACAACTAAACCACACCCGAATAGTGGTGAATTCGCTTCATGGTGAGTTTGATTGCTCGGCTGTACCAAGTGATTTAAATCGTGCCTCCTAATTCCAAAGTTCAATCAAAAACATCTCCAAAATGGGTGTGGTCAAGGATCGAATTGGAATGTATTTGCCAGTAAACGGCTAAAAAAAATGGACCTGAAAACTATCACCAAACTGTATTTTGTTAGTCGGTCACCCCACAAGTTGCTGGTGGGAGTTTTCGAAGGTAGTCACTACTCAGTTAATAAAGGCCAAAGTTTCTCTTGATAGCACTAATATGATCTAATCCCCGGCCCACTCTATATATGGTGACATCTGATGATTTGTGAGTGTAAAATAAAATGTTTCATTGATTGATGATTGCGATAAGGTGCCGCATTTGGAAATTCGTGGCCGGGTTCGCCGAGACGATCTGGGTAATTTCCCGATTGGGCTTCCAGGGCTTTTTTTTAGGCTTGCTCCTTGTTGGAACATCTTGATCTCGATCTTTTTTTTTAAATTTTATTCCCAAACCCAGCTTTATTCCTTTTGAAAAAGTCGAATATATTCGGATATAGTTGAACATTTACATAACCAGGCCATGGAGACCGATCAATTGCTAGAAACAGACGAGTTGGAACTCCAACAGCAGACGATCGACACCCCGTCGCCATCTCTACAACAATCCTTGAAATCGTCACCTTCGATAGTGACACGGTCGTTGATTCCCTTAGATGACACTTTACCGCACAACCGACGGCTTGGATTATATTCCACTTTGATCCTCTTCATAGGGCGAATCCTAGGCTCGGGGATCTTTGCCACGCCAGGGTTGATCTTGAAAGATTCACAAGGTTCGTACTCGTTGTACTTGATCTGTTGGTGCGTTGGAGGGTTGATAGCGTACAGTGGGTTGGCGTTGTACTTGGAATTAGGCTCCTATTTACCTGTCAATGGAGCCACGAAGAAGTTCTTGGAGTACATCTTCCCACAGCCAAAGTACTTGACCTCGACGGTGTTCGGTGTCTTCACCGTGTTGTTCTCGTTAAGTTCCTCAAACGCGCTCGTGTTCGGAGAGTACTTGAGGTATGCTTTCGGGTTCGAGAAAGACGAGAAAGAGACGAAGAAAATTGCGTGTTTGTTGATCGTCGTGTGCGGTATGTTGTTGGGCTCTAACAAGAGGATCGGGTATCGGTGCTTGAACGTGCTGGGTACGTTGAAGTTGGTTTTGTTGGGGATCATCCTATTCACTTGCTTTTACGTGTTGGTCTTGCCTAGGGAGTACACGGGGTTGCCGAACCATTTGGCAAGGGAGAGGTTCCACTTGCCCCATGCTAGCTCGTTTTCTGGGTCCCTTTATGCAACGGCGTTGCTCAAGTGCATACACTCGTTGGGTGGATGGACCACCTCACACACCGTGCAGAACGAGATCAAGGATCCGATCAAAGTGTTGCGTGTTGCAGGACCGTTATCGATCGTGATCATCATCGTGTTGTACTTGCTATTGAACCTCTGTTACCTTATAGTGATCCCATACGATGAGTTCATGAAGAACGACCAGTTGGTTGGAGCGTTGCTTTTCACCGAGGTGTTCGGCAAGAAGATTGGGACGTTGTTGGTGGATTCGATAATCTCGATCAGTGCGGCCACAAACGTGTTGATTGTGGTGTTCTCGGATTCAATCATGAACCAGGAAGTTTTCAAAGAAGGTTTCTTGCCTTTCAGTGGAGTGCTATGCTCGAACGCACCCTTCGGGACACCCTTAGGTGGGATTGCGATCCATTGCTTCATCAGTTGCTTCATCATATACGTGCCACACAAGTCCATTTACAACTACGTGATCTCGATACAGTACTATCCTAACCAGGTCTTCCACGCTTTGCTCTGTGTGGCGTTGCTCTTCAAATTGCGCCGTAGGTTCCCCAACATCCGGGCACCGATAAGGGCACCAACTAGCTTGATCTACATCTGCCTTGCTGGTTCGTTGTCGGTCGTTTTGAGTCCGTTCATATCGGGAGATTTCAAGTTCACGTTGGTCAGTTTGGGGATCTTGTCTTTAGGTTTCATGTTTTGGGTCAGCAAGATGGTGGTGCTCCCGTTGTTGGGCCACTACGATTACGACGTTGTTTCAATGAAGAAGAGTGATGGGTTGATCTACAAAAAATGGATCAAGATTTATAACGATGACGAGTCAATAGCTTAAACTGAATTAAAAAATAAAATAAAATAAAAATATAGGCTATATTGATTTGTATATATATACTTACGTTGCGGTCACGACAGAGGTACCCTCTTGGAACCTCACTTTAAACAACCGGTTTGCATTCGTAAACATCCCTTCTTTCAAACTGACAACGATAAACTGTGACCCCTTGAACCTCGTCTTGATCAAATGTCCGATGTTCTGCGTGTGGTTTAGATCCAAAGCTGCATCAACCTCGTCCAAGATGTACATCGGAGCAGGCTTGAATTGCAACAAGGATAAAATTAGTGACAACGCCACCAACGATCTCTGGCCACCGGACAACTCGATCAACGACTCTTTCCAAACGTTACCTAGCTTCACCTTAACTTCCAAACCTTGCGTCACGTCGGATTCTGAGACAGGCACCAACTTCGCGTATGCGTGGGGTAGCAAGTCCGAAAATATGAGCCCAAAGTCTGTGGACACCTTCTCGTACGTCTTGACAAGCTCGGTCTTCTTGTAGTTGTCAAGTTTTTTGATGGTGGACTCGATGTTGGCCTTGTCCTTGTTGATCTGCTTGATCTTGGTACGTAGCGAGGTTTCGTGCTTTTCGTGTTGATCGATCTGCGCCATGATGTTGTCGTTGATACCTTTACGTTTCATCGCGGTACAACGTGCATCCAATTGTTCGATACGCGCATAGCACGCTTGTAGGTTGATTTCCTCGTACTGCGAAAGAACGTTCTGTAGAAGCTTGTCGTCTTTCACCCATGGGTATTGCTCCGTTATCATCTTCAACTTGGACTTGAGCGTGGACAACGAACCACGTGCGGTTTCATAAGCGGATTCGGATTTCGATAACCTCATCGTGGAGTCATTCAAGTTTTTCCTCTTTTGGTTGAGAAAATTGGAGAGCTCGTTCAATTCCTCGTTGATCGATAACAACCGCGATTTTTCCTCTTCTATTTCGCTACGAACGGCGGCAAGTTTGGACTCGTTCTTACTGAGTTCCTCAGTGATATACTGCAAGTCGGTATTCAATTCGCCAATTGCCGTTTGTCCATCGTCGTATTCCTTCTGCATTTCAACCATGTCACTTTGTAGTTGTTCCTTCTGTATTTGGAAGTTCTGATACTTGTTGTGGTTCGTTTTGACAACTTTCTCCTTGTTTTTGAGCGTCGCAGCAAGCTGCTGAACTTCTTTCTTCAACTCACGTAGCTTCGAAGAACCGTTGCTGTTAAACTCAGCCATATCCTTTTCGATGCCTTGAATTTCTTGTTGAAGTTGCGATTCTGCCTCGTTCCGGGACTCGATGTTCTGTTGTAACTTGGCAACTTCTTCAACGTTGGATTCGTTCTTGTTGATCAACTCTTTGGCAGGACCAAACTCCAATTGTCTTGTCAATTGCTCAATTTGATGTTGCTCCATCTTCAAGTCATGCTGAATGGACCGGGTTTTTTCACTTAGCTGCGATTGCACAGCAAGCTCTTTATTTATTCCTTGCAATTGTTGCGATATCGAATCAACTTGCTTCTTCAAGTAGTTGAAATTTTCAAACTGTTTTAGGACGGAGTTTCCTGCTCTTCTAGAACCACCAGATAGCCTTCCTTCAGGATCGTAATAGTCACCATCCAATGTGATGGAACCCGTTCTCACTTTAGGATCGAAAGTGACTTTCTTCGCAGTGTCTGGGTCACTACAAATCAATCTGTTACCAAAGATATACTGCATTGCCTTTGTCGAATAGTTGTCAAACTCCAACAAATCCAAGGCCAACTCCACTTTGTTTGGAGCAATTGCTTTGGCAGCAGCCAAAGCTCTCGAATCAATCACTCTTGGGGAAATCTTGTTTAGAGGAATGATGGTGACACGTCTTGTAAGTCTACCTTTGTCAAGCAACTGGGAACCGGTAACTTCGGTATCAACCACCACATTGAAAACCCTGCCTCCTGCGCAAACTTCCAAAGCTGTGACGGATTCGTTGTTCTTTGTGGAGAAAAGTTCACCAACAAGACCTTTAACCGAGTTCCTGTTGAAATTTGGTGTTGGGAGCTCGTAAGTAAAATCAAAGTTCTGGTTGTATCTCTTGAAATCTTGCAATTTTCTGGAGAAATTCGTAAACTCCTGCTGTAAAGCTCTTTGCTGGCTCTTTAACGATTCGAATTTCTGGACATCAAATCCAACTTCTTGCATCTTGGAATTCAATACTTCGCACTGTCTTTCATGGGTTTCGATGTTGGCTCTAATATTCTCGAGATCTTTCAGTGCATTGCGAATCTTTGGGGCATTGGAATCGATTTCCGCAACTAATCGTTCTAACTTCATCTTATCCTGCTTAACGTTAATGTTTATATCGGACAGTTTTTTCCGAGCTTCTTGTAGATGTGCCATGTACCCACCGTCGGTAGAACCTTTTGAAGAGATACCAGTTGACAAAGTAGAGAGCAAGTCTTCTTTCCTTTGCAACACAGCTTTATCGTTTTCCAACTCCTGTTTACTCGTCTGATAATCGTTCTCCAATTGCCTATTAATTTCGGCCTCGTTGTCAATTTTTGAACGAATTTGATCCATTTCTATCTTCATCTGATCCAATTTCTTGGTTTGTTCCTCGATGTTCTGGACCTTCAAGTCTCTAGTGGTGGTCAATCTCGTTATATCGTTGGTTATCAAATTTTCTTTGGTTTCGTATTCTTTTAAATAATTTCCCTTTTCCGATTCCTTCTGTTTGTCTTCTTTAATCTGTTCCAAATCCTGTTCCAACGTGCTAATCTCTCTGGTCAACGTTTCGATTTCTAACTGGTTAGCCTCCAATTCCAGCTTGGTTTGATTAGCAACAGATTCATGGTTGGCCACAGCATCAAGGGAAGTCTTATAATCATGTGCAGCCACAGCTTTTGTCAACGTTTCCAACTCTATTTGAATCTCTTGGAACTCTAACACGGTACGTTTCTGTTCTCGTAAATGTGCTAACTTTGGCTCAACTTCCTCTCTCAACAAATCTTCAGTTTCCGTCAACTTTTTATTTTTTTTGTTCATTGTGTGTTGAGCTTTAGCCTTTTCTGTTTCGTACATCTTGGTTCCTGCAGCTTCTTCAATGAGACCCAAGATCTCAGTTGGTTTCATGTTCAACATCTTGGTGATCTTACCTTGCATGATCAAGAAATTGGGGTTGTTGATGTTCAATTGAACGGATTGGAATAAATTCAACACTTGGATCTGCTGTGCTTTGTGACCGTTGATCAAATACTTGCTTGCACCACCTAAGATGATCTGTCTGGTGATGCTGATCTTCGATTTGTCTTCGAAACCAAAAGGTGATTTCGATTTGTCGGAATTATCAAAAGTGATCGTCACCGACGCCTTGGTGATACCAGCTTGACCTCTCTTGTAGATCAAATCTTGTAAGTTGCTGGCCCTCACTGTGGTCATACTGGTGATACCCAACACGAAACAGATGGCATCCAAGATGTTCGATTTCCCAGATCCGTTCAAACCTGTGATGGCATTGAACTGGGGGTCCCAGGAAGAGATGACGGTTCTGACGGCGTATGACTTAAAGCCATCCAAAACCAACTCTTCAACTAACATAGTTAATGAATGTGTAGAAATAACAGAGTTCACTATCTATCGGAAAGGTGGGATTAGTTGTGTAAGAGCTTCAAGGAGGAGATCCTAGTTTGATTGCACGTTATGTTTTGATTTGGTTTTCTACAACGCTCTTTTTATTTTTTTTCGCGTTTCAAAATTCGGAGGGGGGACCGATTACGTTATATATGAGATAACACATTTTTTATTTCCAAAAAATTCTTTGACGTGCGGCGCCGTTTTAACTTTTTTTTTTTTTTTTTTTTCCAGAATTGAGATGGGGTTGGAGATGGAGTTAACCGACTAGCCGTTCTGACGGCTTGACATTTGACAAGATCTGTTTTTTTTTCTATTCTGACAGGTCTGAATTGGGACCTGTTAATTAATGACCCCATCCTGACTTTTTGACAGACTATTCGGAGCCACCTCATACTTCAAAATGGTTTTTGGGCCTGGTTAGATAGATCGTTGTAAATTGGTTGCACTGAGATTAAAGTTTAGAGTGATTTATTTTCTGTTTATCGAATATTTTAAGATATCTTAGGATTAAGCACAGAACCTAACGATGTTACCCTCCGTTGGGATCTCTGCTGTATGTGTGAGATGAGATCCACACTTTCAAATTTGCACAATACAAAAGTTTTTTGCCAAGTTCCCACCATGCCTTCTATATATATATATATATTTATATATACATCAAAAGAGGGAGTGGGCTTTTTCTTATGAAATTCAGATAATCGGCCGATGCCTATATATGCATGTTATATATATATATATATATATAATATATATACAAGCTAGGCTTTATGTAGTAGATCGATATACGTAAAGAGTGTATAAATACGTATTAGTATAAATATCGGATCGGACGACCGTTGAAACTTGAAGGCGGGTGGTGCACTAAAACGTCATGGCTGTCTTGCACTGCGTGTATCTATAGATTCTGCAATGAAACCAAAAAATAAAAAATAAAAAATCAAAACATCAAATTTACCAAAATTGTATTTGCACGTATATGGAAATTTAGGAAGCTCTCTAAATATATATATATATATAAACAGGCAGGTTTCAAGACAACCAGCGCAATGGTACGGAGGTTCTAATCTTGCTATATATATAATATATATATAATTATATATATGAGATATACCTTGTTGGTTTTGAATCTCCGGAATATGCAAAGATTCGAATATATACTTTAAACGGCGCAAAGCAATTTTGTCGAATATTGCACGTATAGTAACAGCTACATCCTTCAATTCTTAAAGGACAATGCGTTCTTGAAGAGATGAAAAAAAAGCAGAGATTTCACTGCCGTTTGCACTGCAAATTCAACAGATCTCTGTCGATGCGCCGGAAGTTTGACTCTCCTCTTACGACAATGTTGTTATATATATCATTTAAATAGCCAAAGGTGATGTCGGATATTTGGCAAAGTACTATATATATATATATTATAAACGTTATATATTCCAGCGCAATTCAGTTCTTGCAGAGTGGGAACAAACGGAATTATAAAAAATAAGCAATTACATGGACTGGGCCATGTAGAAGAAATGTACATTATAAGAATTAAGATATATACAGCAGGTGAAATCAAGTTGGTCAGAAGATGATTATTATAGAGAAACGAGTGGTAAATATAATGGCTGACGATAAATTTTGTTAGCGCTTAACTATGGGAGAGATATCAACAGGTTTTATAATTATCACTAGCCACTTATACTAACCGATACCTGTCCAACCTGCCTTCATCGACTGTATATACTCATGAGAGAATCCGGGAAAAAACCCGGCAGAAACGGCCAGCGCCGGGTTCGCAATCGCATTGGGCACTGAAGCCTGTGTCAGACTCTCAGACTCTCACTGTCTGGGCACCGTTGCAGGCTTGCAGCTTGTTGCTTGTGGACGCCATGTATCACGCCAGGCTCGGAAAACGTGAGGAAACAGCAGGGGCCAAATGAGTGCAAGGAGCGCACGGCGATTACACAAGGACAAACAATATATATTATAATATCTATATATATATTATATATATATATATATATAGTTGACTTATAAATTAATAAACGAATTGAAATAGCATGTACAATTATGCGTACATCCACATGGCATCGCGTAGGAGAAAGGAAGCCCGTGCAAATGATGCAATCAGAGCCATGTATAAATTAATCTGAAAGATAGATGCAGTCAACGGCTATTAGTTTGATTAGCGGCAGGCCAGTGGAAGTGTGTGCATTTTTTTTTTTCTTTTTGAGGGGAACCCGCTAACACGGCCGGCAACACCGTATATAATATATATATATATAAGTTTTCTTTGTAATTTTTCATTCCACCTTAACGGGCATCTAATAATAATAATAATCATATATCATATATAACCATAAATAAAATAAAATATATGTATATAATTATTTTTATATTTCAAGACTGCAAAACCCCTGTAATTGCGCTCTTTGAAAGTTACCACCTGTGTGCCCTCTCTGTGCGGCCAGACTGGTGAAGACACTGCCCTCTTCATTGTAACTGTTAAAGTGTAGTGTATATATAGTATATATATAGTATATATATATATATATTTAAATATATATAAACAGCAAACCAAACGAGGCCGGTTGTAACGACACTGGCCCACAAAATAAGCACCGCCCAGCCCAAAACTTATCCTTCGGCCAAATGCCGGAGAAAAAGCTGGCTGGAGAACAAAAAAAAAAGAAACGTGAACAAGAAAAACCGTTTTCTGTTTTCTTTCTTTTTTTGCCGTTTTCCCTCCTTTCTCTACTTCCCTTTCTTCTCTTATATACTTCATCTTTTGCCGATTTGCTCCTTCCTTACTCTATACTTTATATATATATATATATATATATATATATTTATCTCTAGATATATATATTCACTTTTAGACCCTCTTTTGCACACACTCTTCCATAATTGGGTAACCCTCTTTTAACATACTATATATATATATATATATATGTTATAAACACCGAGAAGTGAGTGCGCCACAATCTATAATATATATATATATAACATAAAATATGTTTAGCAAGAAGGAATTGAATGTATGCACGCTGGGTGACACTGGGTGCGGCAAATCGTCACTCATCCTACAGTTCATCGAATCCTACTTCCCACAGCAGTTCGACTCCACAGTGGAAGACTACTACACCAAACAGGTTGACGTTGATAACGAGCTATGTTCTTTGAGAATCCTAGACACGGCAGATACAGACTACATCGATGAGACGAAACGGCTTCTGCAATTACAAGAAGCAGACGTTCTATTGCTCGTTTACTCAATCACATCCCATGAATCCTTCCATTCGTTGGAATTGTTGCATGAAAACATTCACAATTCGTTACCCGATTACAAGACTCCAATGTTACTCGTTGGTACCAAGAACGATCTTGAGAGCGAAAGACAGGTTAGTTATCAGTCGGGTTTGAAATTGGCTCAAGATTTACAACTTCAAGGGTTTTTGGAGTGTAGTGCCAAGACGACTTTCAAAGTGAACGAAGTTTTTAGTGAGGCTGCATCTCACGCCCTGAAGTACAAAACAACGGTTTGTGAAGGACAATCTGAAGAGCCATTACAAGAGCAAGAGACAGAACCAGTGCAAGAGCAAGAGCAATGGAAAGGGCAAGTTGAACAGTTACCAAATGAGGAGGATTCAAAACAGCAGGAAGTTGAAGAGAACATTAGCCACATTCCAAGTGAAAGATCGAGACAGATAAAGGATACTAGAGGTTCAAACCAAAAACCTACAAAAACGGATAGTTCAAAAGATGGTTGCTGTATTATAATGTGAAGATAAGAAAAAGACACTTCCAAAAACCAAATGAAAAACACAAAACAATAAAAAAACAAAAAAAGACACCCACCCATCATTTATGATCACCTGTTCGTTAACATTAGAAATACTAAATATAATATAATATTATACATCACCATCTTCTTCAATTCAGTTCACTCACCTGCACAGAGAAATTGGCAACCCCGTATCCCTCCTATCTTCCATTCTGCACCCGCACAAATAGAAACTTACGAGGGCTGCCAGCTGATATATGTAAGGGGCGGACGACGAGTGGCGGTGTACCAGTTGGGATCGTTGGCTTCCCTACGTTGGCTTGCTGTACGTGGCTGGGTCCGCCTCCTTTTTGCTCCCCCTAATTGATTCTATACTCGTCTTACAAGGCTTTTTTTTGTTACCATTTTTTATTATATGCATCTCTTTCCCTTTTTTTGTTGTTGTTATATTTGTCAAATTGATTCGATATCGTGCCCTTGCTGCAGTGTTAGACGTTTGCTTTTTCCCCAATTTCTGTTACTTGATTATATAGCTTCTCTCCTTTTTTCTTCTTTGTTTAATTCCTTCTTTCCTTTAACGTGTATTATTACGCATTTATATATATACATATATATATATATATAGACAAAATTATTATACTTCTTTTTAATATGAAATTATTACACTTTTGCTATTTCTATGCGCTAACATCATATACCATGGTTGGCACCGACTCGAATGTTCAACCATAGGTCATTCTTCAGCTTCTCGATGAACTTCACATTCAAGTAGTTCAACCCATCGTTATCCATACCATTAACATTATCGCCATGACCATCATCATCGTCATCTTCATCGTTGTTGTTGTTGTTGTCACTACTGTTATCCACAGAACTGATTTTGCAGTCGCTCTTGTCCAACAAGTCCTGGTCAACAAGCAGCATCTTTCTACTCCTGTTCATCGACTTTGCTTTCGTCAGGTGGCCCAACTTGTCAACGTAATTGAACACCAACTTCATGTTCCAGAGGTCGTCGACGTTGCTTGGTTTCTTGACCAACCGTTCGATCTCTAACTTGAAGTCCAAAACCGTGGATTGAAGAAGCGAACTGTGGTGGTCGCTCTTGCTCAACTGTTGGTTAGATAGCACAGTCTCCTTTCTTGTGGACAATATCGAACTCTTCTCGTGGTCTGTGAAGGTGTCAAAGACAGATAGCGAACTCAAACAGCGCAACAAATCGTCATGTCCGTCATCCATCGAAGACTTCATTTTCTCCAGGTCACCGAGAGGAGATCTCAAGTTACGGTAAACCTTCCTTCTGTATACTGAAAATGTCAAGTTCTTTCTCAACTTTTCAAACACTTTTGGATCCTCCAGGTCGATCATAACAGGGAAGAATTCCATGTTTGTAGAATCGCTCGTTCGGATCTTGGAAATGGTGTCGAGTTCAGGTAACAACCATGGAGAAGACAACTTCAAGCATCCATTACCGGACTTCAAAATTACATTGACGTCAACTTTGATCGGCTTCTTGCTCTCCACATCTCTCACCACCAAACATCTGTTCTCAACAGCTAGTGCCCAGAAATGCCTCAATGCTTGTAAATGAATTCCAATGAATTCTCCGCTCGTGCTCGTGGTAGTGGGGTTGGAAGTATTGGCAGCAGCAGCCGCAGCAGCAGCAGCAGAACCACCGTCGTTACCATAGTAAACAGGGTAAATGCTGGTAAGCAACGCAGCGATACCAAAGTTGTCCTTCCGGAATGCTTGCTGACCACCTCCCAAAAACAAAAATCCCAGTGCCGTGTTGGTTGCCATATAGTTGCCGTAGTTTGTCGACGACGAAGTGTTACCTTGTAAGACCCTTAACCTTCTAAACACATCCAAGTCTCCACTACCAGCCATAACAATACTCAATCCTAAAATGATAACGTCTCTGATGTTCTGAGTTCCAATCAAAGCCATCCTCTCGTCGTAGTTTGTCGCTTTGATCGAACAAATCACCACCAACTTGTCAAAGTAATAAATCAACGTCGATTTGGCTTCGACATTCGAAGTGGACGCATACTTGATCGCAATAGACAACAATAAACCACCTAGTATGTTGAGGTAGGGTAAAAAATCCGAGTCCAGGTAGTTGATCGAGCTCACCGAGTATACATCCGAAACGCAAGCTGGAATTTCAAATTCGACCCACTTCCGGTTGTTTTGGATCAAATCCCACATAACCAAATTCTTACCTAGGCATCTCAACATTAAAAAGTCCGGTCTAACATAATCCAACAACTGGGACGTCACAGGAATACTCAACTTCTTTGCAATTTCAGAGTTGTTAGTCTTCAAGAACATCAGAGTCAACGCCATTATCGCACCACCACACGACTTGTCAAATTCATCCGACGTTTGTATGTCCCTCAATGAAACCGACATGGAAAATAGCTGATCGATGACGTGCGTATCGTTGGTATCTTTCAAGTTTTCACCTTTACCGAGGTACACGTAACCCAAGGCGATACCGGCAGCTAAACGGTAACCTTCGCTGACAATTTCCTTTTCGTTGAATACCAATCTCGAATTGATCTGTGACAAAAGAACCTCCGTCATACGTCTGTGTCGGGTTTCCAAATACAATAACCCAACACCAATTAACCCTGCTGTTTGAACCGACAACGGCACGTTTAGGTTAGTGGAACCAGCAGGTAGCAACGCAATCACGTGAACAGATAGAACTTTGGTAAGTTTGACATCCATTGTACCCCTAGAACTAGCAGCCATACCTAACAAGAGACCGACACTAGTATAGTTGTGCTTTGGACCCAAATAGTTGTAAATATGCCATTCTTCCAATTTCTTCAAGTGGCCATTCAACCCTAAACCGAGTAAGAAACCTGCATGCTGTGCGTTTAAACTTGGAGGCCTATTGAACACGATCCAACTTCCGTTAACCTCGGTCGAATCTCTAGAGATCATCAACCCTGCAGATGCTCCATTATGGAAGAATCCCCAATCGTAGACATCACGCTCAATAGAATCCTTTTCCAAACTAACATTTATCATATCAGGTAAGATTAACGAGTTGAAATTTATCTTCGGTATTGGGAATCTTTCAGTCATCAAAGGCTTACGGCTCGAGAGAAACACGGCACCACGACCTAAAGGAATTGTCAAAGTTCTCAAAGCAACTTTGGAACCCAACGCACGCTGTTCAATCAGCCTTTGATGCTCATCCATTTCAGAAGAGAGCTTCAGCGTTGCCGTCTGAACTTTAGACGTCTGTAGCATCTTGGTCAACTCATAAAAACGACGATCTTCATGGAAAATCAACTTTGTAACGTGGAATCTATCAGCTTCTGCCTGATCATCCCATGCAGCTATAGCTTCGTTATCGTTGACGAACTTCAATATCTGTGACATTTCCTTAGACTGAGCACTATGCAAAGAATAAGCTTTTGAATGAACCTCTTTGGAGAAGTCACTTCCGTTGCAGAACGCAAGCAAATCCTTTCTGCCAATCAATTCCAATTCCGAAGAGCCACTATTCCACTGTGACGAGATATTCTCCTGACAAAAAATGATAGAATTCTTCAACGGTAAATAGATCCCTGGTGGATACGTTTCTAAATCTGAGCTCTTGATTCCATAATCGACCATCATGTTGACAATATCAGTGGCCTCTAGTTCTGGGGACACCAACACTTCAAACAATCGCAAAACATAGTATGTTCTAGGAGTAATAATTTCATCAACATTGTCGTCTTCCTCAGAAACCTGGGAAAATGTTATGTATGGAACAATATTCGTTGTGAACAAACTTGCCAACGATTCAAACAAATTTGGAGGGGCAGCCAAAGGTTGAGCCATTGTAAATTTCGTCAGTCTATCAATTTGCTTTGGATCCTGTCTGTAGTACTTGAACCAATTATCCGACCAGCCCATCCAAGAAGTCAACTGTGCTAGCAACAGAGACAACCTGGAAACGTTGTCACCCGCTAAAATGTTCAATCGTAGGTTCTCTCTGATCAAATGTAACGACAACACGATCGTCGGGGACAATTCAGATAACGAATAATGACCTGGTGAATTAGGATCCGAACTCATTAGTTCATTTTTTTTTCTAGCCAACAGAGCAAGTGGAATCAAAGAAGTTATCGAGTTCTTGCTGATCGAGTCGTCGGTAAATTGTGCATCCTCAGGAATTACCAAAGAAAGTAAAGTTATACAGAAAACGGTCCAATCATCTTTTGGCTGATCTTCAGTTAATGTCATGTTACCACACCATTGTAGCCAGAAGTATTCGTAAATGTAATTGTTTGAGAGATATTTCAACGATTCCATTAGGGTTTGGATCAGTTTATCTTGTGGACTTAAAATTAAATTCAAGGTGTAATGCTTGTTGTTAGCACAGAAAATGGAAATATCTGAACCGTAGCTGTCATCCAACGACTTTATAGGAGGAAATCTCTGCGAGAAGTCCAGCATTGGCGAGAGTAAACCTAAGAAAGGGTTCACCAACACTATATGAAAGTTATCGTATAACATTGCTATATACCCATATTTTTCTGGATGAATCACGGTAGTATCAAGACCTTTCAACGTGTAAGTCGATTTGAAAAATGGTAAGCTGATGGAGGAGCTTCCCACATTGTTGAAGATGAAAAATTCGATGGTACCCAACTTTGCATTACAAATAACAACAGCCTCCTGATCTTTGTATGATAGATTGGACACTTTCAAATCCGTGGTCTCACCATAAAACTCAACCTCATTCAGTTTCGTGAATATGATATCTTTACGCAACTTAGAGGTTTCAATTTGATGCGAGTTGTTAGAAGAGTAGTGGCTACCAGGGTCCTGAGTAAACTCACTTCCTGACACCATTCTGTCATAAGACATTGCGTTTGAGGTTGATCTATACTGCCGCACCTCAGATACCGGATCATCTATTATTTTTGAGACGCTTGGAGTCATGGCTGAATTGCTGTTCATCGTAGAAGAACCCGTCCTTTTGCTTGGCCGCCTTGTCAGGCTCTGATACGTTAGTGATTTGGATCTGGAGGATTTAGATCGGGATAGATACCTTATATGGTATAGCGTGATCACTTTATCGGTTGAATTGTAAGTTGTAGCGATGGAGTTTGTCGAATCTTTAGGAAAGCAGATCAATTCTTCTTTGGATGAGAACGAAGAGGTTGAGGAAGAAACAATGGATCCAAGCTCACCCAAGGGATCCAACAACGTGAGGAAATTGCTGTCATTACTGAAAGTAGACGACACATTCGTGTTAGAAAGCGATGACATCGAAGATATCGAGGTGGTTGCGAACGCAATTGGAGACTGGCCAATTTGGGACAGGAGCTGCTGCTGTTTCGACAGATCTGAAGAGACGATCGGAGTTTCAAACTCCTTGTTCAATATTAGTCCATTTTCAAACCTAAATGCATTTCTGATGTGGAATGGGAAACTGACCACTATTGAACGACCTTCTTTTTCGTACACGTATATCTGTTCCTTGAGAACAACGACAAGGACTCTCTTTGAAGTTGAAGTTGAAGTTGATTTTGGGGATTTAGCAGACAAAATGTTTCCCAAGTTCTGCTGCTGCTGCTGTTCGTCAAAAGTGGTAAAAAAACAACCTATTATATCTGATTCAAAAGTCAAATTCCTTGTTATCACTTCACCGTTGATCAACAAGGCATTGTTTTTGGATACCAGTAACCGTTCACCCTGCCCAGTGAGGTATGTCTTGTAGTTGTTCCAACCGGAGATTGGGGAACCATCTTTGATGTCTGAGTGTACATCCAAGGCGAATAAATGCCTCGTATCTCTATCGATGTCCAAAGTTGCCATTGGGAAAGTATCTAGGACGTCAATTGGAATACAATTGTGGGGGAAATCGACGAAAAGTTCAGGGGAGCCCTCTTTTTCAACCAGGACAAAAACATCAAACAAACAAGAACGACACGATAATCGACCGCGCGTCGTCGTCCGTGAATCATGTTACATAATGCATCAGATAAGCAGAAGAAGTTACCCGGACGCAACGTTGGGTACCTCCATGATTACTTCAGCCATTACTCAACAACACCAGCTGGAAATTCAAAACAGCCAGAGTTCCGGTTTAGTGCCATATTTGATGGCTTTTAAAGGGATCTGATCCAACCTCCACTGGCACTCAGATCTTGCCTTCTTCTTCTTCCTTCTCCTGCACACCATCATGTCTTTCTTGAGCACCATCAAGTACGTTAGATTTTGACTTTCCCGCCTCTAGTTTTTGATCTCGCTCCTGATCCTCCAGAGCTGGTACCTCGCAGCTCCAGCTCGAATCGGATCGGATCAAAATGAGGCTTGTTTGTTTTTTTTTTACGTGTAGTGTATCTCTGGATCTCACAATATACTAACATGAAATACACTTACGACGCATAATATAACAGAGGTTTTACGCGAAGTTCAAAGAAGAAGAACCAAACGCCTGGAAATGGCAAGCTAGGGAACAATTACAACGAGCTCTACTTGAACAACGACTCTTCACCTTCTCTAAACTATTCGAATAACGGTAACGGCAACAACAATGGACATACGCAAGGATCATTGTATTCGAGCAACAACGGCTCCCAGTTATCCCTCAGAAGAACACAGTCACCCTCAAAACAGTCTGTGAGATCGTTCAAAGTGGGACCATCACAACAACAGCTGCAACAGCAACAACAACAAGCACAGCAGCAATACTATTCGAAACCTCCGTTGTTCATGTGCGAACCGTTCGTGAAGACTGCGTTGGTGAAAGGCTCGTACAAGACGATTGTCCAACTACCCAAGTACGTGGACTACCACGAATGGCTTGCCTTGAACGTGTTTGAATCGTTTGGCCACTTGAACAAGTTCTACGGTGTGATTGCAGAGTACGTGACTCCGGACAAGTATCCAACGATGACTGCCGATCCAAAGACAGAGTACGGATGGGTTGTGCCTGGGTCTAGGAACGTTTCGCTTCCAGCGAACCAATACATTGACTATGCGTTAACTTGGATGAATAACAAGATCAACGATCAGACTATCTTCCCAACGAAGTCCGGGATGACTTTCCCTCCGAGTTTTGTGAAGGACATCAAGAGCATCTGTAGACAGATGTTCCGGATCATTGCTCATATCTACCACAACCATTTCGACAAGATTGTGCATTTGTCCTTGGAGGCACACTGGAATTCTTATTTTGCTCATTTTATTAGCTTTATAAGGGAATTTGATTTGATCGAGAAGAGAGAGTTGGAGCCGCTCGCTATGCTCATTGAGAGTTTGGAATTGCAAGGTAAGATCGTGCCTGTTATTCTACCACAGCCACAGCAATAGTAACGGTGGTAGTAGCCACAAACAATAATTTACATCACATCCAAAGGTGATGTCTTCGCTAGTTACCAATTTTTAATAATCAACACTAGATATATGTTCTATGTTCTAAATATATGTATATATATATATATATATAAATTTCTATTTATATTTACTAATATGACATACTATATACAAATATAAATATAAACAAAACGGGGATAAAAAAATAGAGTCAAAAAAAAGGGTGGTAAGCAATGTATAAACAATAGCTGGACGGAAGCTGAAACTCTATATACAAGTTATGCCAAGTAAAAAAAAATAAAAATGCTTTGAACCCAAAGCTATTCGAATATGAGCGAGCAAAAACCTAACAAAAACAGAACAGGAGGACGAAAACATCAAATGAAAAACGGGAAATGAGGTTTAATTGTTAAAACCAATAAAAACAACAACAGGAAAGAAAAAAAAAAAAAGTTATTAAAATATATGTGCATTATTAAAAGAAAGAAAAACCGTCTCATCTAAGAGAAGAAGTATTGACTGTCTTTAACAACGGAGACATCGAATTGACCCTTTGGTGGGATTGGAGGCAAGACTAAAGGAACGAGGATCTTTAAAGGACCGTCATTATCCACCACTGTATCGTGAACGTATCCGATCTTATCTAAGAGCGTGATCGAAGTTTCCAACTGCTTACCTAACGCAACGTCCTTGAAGTCGTCACTTTGCAACAACCGTCTTCTCTCCTTCTCTAAGTTCAATTCGTCACCCAAGTTGCAAGCCCTGCCTAATCTCGTACTCAACTTCTTTCTGAAAGCTTGCACCGCTTTACCAACTTCCGATTGCGACTGGACGCTCACCACCATGAGGAAACCTTCGTACCGTTGCTCAAACTCCGATTTCAACTTCTGCACCAAGTTCGTCTTGTGGAGCGAGATGAATTGGTCTCTCAAGATGCCGTTCATTTCAGGAACGTCGGATGCATGAGTCCAGTACGAATCGTGAACCGAGGCAAAAGTCAGTCCCCTCTCACAGCACTTGTTAACACTGAAAATCATGTGGGTGGCGTCTAGAGAGTGGATAAAGTTGGGAGGGAACCCGTTCGCTTGCTTTCTGCTGTCGACACTCTTCACCTCGTATGGGTCCACGATCGTGATCGTTTGCAAGTTGGTTTGGATCGTTCTCTGTTTGGATTCTCTGTATGGTTGCACGACTGGTAGACCCGATGGAGCTGTCCAAATGACCGAAGACATGAACTCAGGTCCTTCGGAGATGTCCACGTCCAGTCTGATGGATCTCGAGATTCTCTTAGCGACAACGTCGAACCAATCTTGGATGGCATGTGCACCGTCGAACAACTCTCTGATGGCTTTGAAAACTTTCACGGTCAAATACTTGGAACAGTCCTTGGTTTGATCTTTATCGAAATCAATCTCCTTAAGTCTTCTACTAACTTGGGCTCTGGCACCGACAAAAGTGACACCGTAGACACTCGTCATAACCGTCTGCTTGACCAACTTTCTCGATATGACCTGCTTGGTGGCAATAGCCTCAGGAACGCCGTCTAGCACGTCCTTGTCCACGGATTCACCAACCAATTTGGCAACGTGAGAATAAACGTCCGATGGCTTCTCTGCTGGAACCAAGTTCACTTGCTTGGCACCTTCAATGTCACCACCCAAAGCAGCATAGTGTTGCAACCCATTACAGGTACCGTCTTGGTGCACAGGCTGATGTGAAATGAACTTCGTTGGATCTTCCAACTTCAAAGCGGCATCCAACTCCATCGCACATGCCAAGAATTGCCATGGTTTGTCGGCTTTCATCCACATCTTGGATTCTTGGTTGTCTTTATCTAATGGATTTCTAGCACTGTCCAAGATTTCATCGATGTGGTCATCGACAAACTTCACTCTCTCTTCCAAAGTGATCTTATCCAAACCGTACAAGTTACAACAGTGGATCTTCAGCCACTTGAAACCTTCGGCTCCCAACTCTTTACCTTTCCAGAAAATCAACAAACCTCTTGATAGATCGTTACCCAAGTGGTTGAAGTGAGGTGGCACAGGGTAAGCTCTACCTCTGAAATCTAGGGAGTGAGGGAAGAAAATTCTCTCACCGACAAACGCCCTGGCGATTTCCAACTTGTAATTCATATCGCATCTCATCGATCTATCCTTGGCAAACTCGTTGGCAATCTCTTTGCAAGCTTCTCTGTGTTGCATGAACTCTTGTACACTCGAACCTTTTGGTGGAGCGTTGGGCAAAACCAACGTGTCGCTAACTTTCGGAATTTCCAGGAACGATTGTCCGGTGTTCCAAACGTCAATCATGGTCTTCATTATCTTTTTGTTGATTGTCCAAGAAGTGTAACCCAAGTTGTTCAAAGCCTGGAACACTGTGTCCAACTTGTTGCTGTTGGCTGCTGCCTTGACATACGACATCTGTTCCGGTGCGTTCTTGGTTTTCATGACGTTTCTCTTGGTTAGATGGTAACCTCCGTTATTGTAGGTAGTCCAAGCAACAGGTTTGGAGATCATTGGCAAGAATTGCGTGTGGATGGATTGATCCAATCTGTCCGAACCCAACTTGGATGCAAACTTCTGGTTGACTTTCACGACACCCACTCTACCACCGTTCTGTTGATCGTAAGTGTGGTAAAATGCAGGTGCCATAGCTTTCTTGATCTCACCAGTCATTGGATCTTTACCTTCAACGTCGACTTTGGCAACTTGCAATAACAGTGACAACAAGACCGAACCCAATCTGCAACGAGAGTCGGCATCCCAGGATTGCATCGACGATTCGCTACTTAACTTGCTCGAAGCACTTTGCATTTCACCGTTCTCTGCCTTCTTGATCAATTCGGAAGATCTAGAACCTCTCAAAAATTGTAAGAACTTGTGGGACTTACGCATAGCTTTGAACTGCTTGTTGACGTCGACTTCAGCACTCAAGATCTTTTCGGACTTGTGTTCCAGTTCAACGGCTTTACCGATCGCCATGACCAACTTAGAGACGCTCAAACCATGGGTGACATCCAACGTCACTGCAATTTTGATCAGTTCCAAGATGGTGATAGAGGCCAGCTTTTCAGGTGCCACCAACGATAAGAATGGACCGTACTTTAATTTTTCTTGGTAACGTTGTCTCTTGGCAGCGCTCAAGTTGGCAGATTGGAATTCCAAGGATGATTTGTTGGCTTTCAAGTACTGCCTTGCCTTCTGGTACTCTTCAATTTCTGTTTTGATCAATGGCACCATCTGCGTGACCCATAGATGGAGGTACGAGCCAACTGACGAAGGAATCGATTTGTCCTTCAAGTTCTCGAATTCGTGCTCCCATTTCTTACGTGATGCTTCGGTCATCGTGCTCTCTAAAGCTAATTGACGGTCTTTAGAAATTTCATCGAGAATCTCATCAAATTGATCGTGCTGTGATAATGGTAGAGATTTCTTCAAATCAAATAGGTCAACGTTACGCTCTTGGATCTGTTTTTCTAGAGATTCGTAATCAAGTTCCAATCCACGTTCTTTGGACAAGTTGGTTAAGTTGAGGAAGAATTGACCATCGTTGAAAGAGTCGAGCAAACCTATCAAGGAATGACGGATTGTTTTCAAGTTATAGGAGGAAACAGGTAATAAATTGTCAAGTCCCTTGTCGATGGTACCTGGGTCTTCATCAAAAGAACGTGGCTTCTGTTGTTGTTGTGGAGATGGCTGTGACTGTAGCGAACTTTGTTCTGATAAGATTTGCTGTTCTTGGTTTTGTGGCTGTGATTCATTTTCTTGTAGCTGAATATGTTCTTGCTGAGTTTGCTGTTGTAGTAGTTGCTGTTGTTGATGCTGTTGTTGTTGTTGTTGATGTTGTTGTTGTTTTGCAACATCGCCTTTTTCTGTACCGGCTGGGTAAAGGGTCTTTTGGAACTCGGCCAAGGCAGACTCTAGATCCTCTTTGCCCAAGAATTCAAACAACTCTTTGTACTCTGATGGCAGTTCTCCCAACAAATCCTGATCGAAATTTATCAACTTTCTCACGTTCAAAATTCCGATGATGTCTATGTACTTCAAAATGTCGGATCTTCTATTGTAGTATGCGGCACTGGTGTAGTAGTAGAACTCCTGCACAGTTTCCTCGATAGGACGACCTTTGGTGAAGGATAGTCTGATGAGCCAGGATGTGACCCTAGGATCGGATCTGAACTCTGTAGAGAATTTGGCCATGTGATCCAACCAGCTTTTGATGTTGTTCATGGAGACGGATTCCTGGGACCCCCACAGCTTCAAAAACTCACATATTCCGTCTGAGAAGTAAGGGGACACTTTCTTGTCATTGATAGGTTCTCTCAACTCGGCCATGGCTTGCAACATCATATCTGCTCTTTCAAAGTCCTTGGAGTTTAGGCAGGCTTCGAACAAAGTCCAGTTCTGCAAAGCGGAGGAAGAGACCGGAGTGATGACGTTGTCACTCGTAGTAGAGAGGTAGATTGCCTGCTTGTCTGCTGAAATGCTGGAAGATGTATTCAACTTGTCGTAGATTTCGTCGATGCTCTTGGCCTTTGTTTCGACTTCTTTGGCGAAGAAACTGGCACTTCTAGTTAGGGTGGCATTGGAGGGCAGGGCTCGTTGCCTGAGGGCGATCCCGGTAGGCACAAGAGTTCTCTTGCCAGCAAATGATCGTAGCATGGTAGGAGTGAAAAACAAAAAAAAAACAGTCAGCTGATCCTACGACTTTGGTAGTTAAAGAATGGCAGACCGATCTATGTCTTGTGACCAGGGCCAGAACCAGAACAAGGGTGAAGAAGATAAGAAGAATGGTAATCAGAAGATGCTCCACACGTTGAAAACAGGGAAAATTTTCATCGCTTTTTTTTTTTTTTTTTTTTTTTTCAGCCGATTTTTTTTTTGATGTTTTTTTGATGTTTTTTTGATGTTTTTTTAGCTGTTTTTTTTAGCTGTTTTTTAGCTGTTTTTGTGTGGTTGTTGAATTCAATTGGTATCTGCATATATACACATCTATATATATATACACATCTATATATATATATATATCGACACAACAAAGGGATATATATATATATTAATATATATAATTAACCACAGAACACAACCCGCAATGGTGACATAATGCATTAAGTGATACAAACATACATGGAAAGGAGAGACAACACAAATTCTAACTGCTCCAGAATACCTGAAGTTTCAACAGCCAGCTGCCCACGATGCTCAACGAGTCAGCCCACAAGCCAGACAGATCGTTGTTGGTGATACCCATGGAACAGCCCAGTGACACTCACACTCACTCGAACGAGACTCTCAGTTGGAACAACGACCAGATCTTGCTGTGGCTCAACAACAGACACCACTCCACCGAGATGGTCTCCCTCTTCAAAAGGGCCAACGTCACCGGTGCAATGCTACCGTACTTGACCACACAGGAGTTGAAAGAAATGGGCGTTTCACATCTGAAAACGAGGCTTCAGTTGTTGTCCGATATTTCGGACCTCTTGTTGGACAAGAACGTTAACGTTTTGAAGTTTGGTTCCGATCCAATGACTGCAGACTTGCAGACCCTCGTCCTCTCCACAAACTTGCTGTCGTCTGTCTCCAGCTCCATCCTGTCTTCGTCCCTGTCTGGACCTTCATCACCGTCGTCTTCATCACAGCAAAGTGATCAATCCCAACAGAGGATCATCGACCAGTTCAGCAGGTTGAAAGAAGACCTCATGCCGATCTTGAGAGAATACAAGGATAGAAAGTCGAAACTGCAACTTTCATCGTCCCCAGCCTCCAAAAACTCGTCCCCTGTGAAACAGTCCCATACCCAATCGACAATACCAAATTCGTCGTCTTCAAACTCCCTGAGCTCAAAGAAGCAACAACAACAACAACAACGGCCGCAGCAGATCAATTACAGGAAATCAATCACGTCTCCACCGATAATTTCGCCCATCCCACTGGAATCAAAATTGCCGAGATTTTCCCAGCAATCGGTGTTGATGTCTCCAGTACCGGCAACGGGGAACTCACCGACGAAGACCGCACTGCAGCAATCAAGCTCGCTTCCTTCGAACCTCTTCCGGACCTCGGCCAGACTTCCATCCAGGAACAACGAGCTTCAACAGCAGCAGCAACAGCAGCAACAGCAACAGCAGCCGTTACGGAAGTTGCGGGCCAAGACGGAGGATCCATGCTACAAGATCTTGCAGACTGCGATGAAGAGGCACAACTTGCAGGTTTCCGATTGGCGGAAGTATGCGTTGGTCATCTGCTACGGCGGTGACCAGGAGCGGGTGATGCGGTACGATGAAAAGCCTGTTGTTATTTTGAAGGAGTTGCAAGACTTGGGGTTGAGTCCGTCGATCATGCTGCGGATGGTGGAGGATAGTGAGGAACGGTTGGACGATATGCCTGGTGGTAGATTGTAGATGTCTCTCTTTTTGAATTGTATATACCAGCTAGAACGATGAATAATTTACGTATAGTCACACACACACACAGACACACAGCTGAGACGAGATGCATCAATTGAACTACACATTTGTAAAGTAATACTCTTGTGTTACATTAAAAAAACGTGATATACATTAAATCGAAAACAAAAAATAGAAAACTATTTTCACATGTTTAGGAGCTTCTGTTTAGCCTCCTCGATCACATCGTTGAACCCTTCCAATTGACCGTTCAAGTAACTGAGCCTGTTTTGAATCACCGTCGATTCTTCTGTTGCAATGGACTCCAGCACCGACAACTTGATTGCATTTCCGTTGATTTGCAACAACAGTTGGTCGATCTGTTCGTTCAACTCCGACTTCTTGGCAACGAACTTTTTTGTCGTCTGCATAAACCTGGTCTCCAAAGCGTTGGAGTTTATGGACACCTCTTTCAACACTTCTTGAAGCAGCTTCCTTGGAAGTTGGTCGTCTTTGTCTGACTTGTTCGAGTTCACGGCTTTTTCGTACTTCTTGTAGTTCAGTGAGGCCGCCTCTTTGTCGATGGCAGCTTGCAACTCTGCAAACGTTTCTGGTTGCAAGGGCTCAAGGTCGTCGCCTTGTTGATCGGATCTTATAATGTGCAGCATCTCAAGGTCGATGAGTTTCAATGCTTGCTCGCGGTGTAAGTTGATGTTGTCGTTCTGTGGGATAGGAAGTGGGATGTCGTGTTGTGCAACCAACGATTTTTTCGATTTTTGTAATTGCAACTCTTGTAGTTCTCTTTCACGTTGCAACTTTCTTTGCAACTCGCCCTTGTCTAAAATAGTGGAGCTTGCTATAGTGGTAGATGGAGTTTTGGTTGTAGGTACCAGTTCATCAGATTCATCAGGCAATATTATCTCAAAATCGTTTAGTGGCTTGGGCAAGTTCTGCAACTTCAACCTTAGTTCCAACTTCAAATCGATCCTTTTAATCTTCCTTGGTTTTGCAACTCTCTTTAGAGGAGCTTGCCCATCATCTTCAACCTCTGTAGGTTTTGTGAATAGCACGGATCTCTCATGGGTGGATCTATGCAACCTCTTCACAGCTTTACCGATCCGATCATCGACATCGTCAACAGACTCGATTGTACTGTCGTCGTCGTCATCATCATCATCAGGTCGGCTCAATTCCAATTTTCGTCTCTTAAACTCATTGCCGTCTTCTTGATCTTCAACAAGTTGCTCGGCAACGTCAAAGTGCACTTTACTTTGCTCCCCCTTGCGTGCCCGCTTCTCCTTCTTTCTCTCCTTCTCCACCTCCTGATTCCGCGAACCTTTCGTGTCCGTCTGCTTATAGAACTTCAATTTATCTCTCTCGTTACTATGAGATTCCTCACTCGTATCGAACCTACCGGCTTCAGGAGTCCTCTCCAAAGCGATGTCCTTGTTGTAATCCATCTCCATTTCAAACTTCTTCTTCTTCTTCAACTTCACATCGATACCAACCTCTTTCAACTCCCTTCTCTTCTGCAAGTTCGCCAACCGTTTGCTCTCATCTAGCAACTTCTCCCTTGCCTTCCGCTTGGCCTTCTTACCTTGCGTGTTCGCCAATCTCGCCTTTGCCTCACTCAACATCTCTCTCTCGTCGTCGTTCAAGTCCTCCAAGTCCGGTCTGGCAGGCTTAGATTCAGGGTTCAAGTTCAACGCATCGACACCGGCAACAGAGCCTTGTTGGATGGTGTTACCGGTCAACTTCAAGTCCGAGTCGTCCAAGTGGTCGGTTAGCAACTGTTGGTACCGTTCAATGCACTGGTTGCTCGTTCTGTTCATGAGCACGCTAATCGAGTTCCACTGGCTCGGACGTAACCTCACCAACTCGAGCAATCTCGCATCTTCGGCTCTTGTCCAGTCGATCTTCTTGATCGTTGGGTTCAAATACTCTTGCCATCTGAGCTTGCACTGTTTGGCCGTCTTCTTGGAGAGCAAAGAGCTGACCCGGGACCACTGATTCAAGCCGTACTTCGAGATGGCAGCCTTCAAGACCTCATCCTCGACGTTGGACCAGACACCGCCCTTGACGTATATCGGAGCCATATTATATTCCCGTAGTACTAAACGAAGTCAATAGATGAAAACTGAAAGAGTGGATAATTCACCAAAGACACATCTTTATAGTAAAAAGAAAAAAACACAAAAAAACATGAAGCTGCCAAAATAAGAAGACGGGCGAACGCACCCGCAAGTGCAGCGCAGGTGTTGATGTATTAATGTTCAACTTCGGTATTTGGAAGTCGGTGTGCTCCAAATTGCTACTCTGCCACCTCCAATCTTGCAACAAACAGGTGTCTATCGTCATATCCATACAGCACAATTTGCCATGCCGTTGATACCTAACATTAGACCCAAGCATCAGAAGTTGATCTTACAATGCTACCCTTCCAAGAAGCTTCCCATCAACGACACGAAGCCGAACAACGCGGAGCTCAGCTACTTGATCTTCTATGCCTCCACGAGAAGAACCAAGTTGGAGAAAGTGGGCAATTTCCTGAACAAGAAGACTCAATCGGACGTGTCGCACTCGAGGTTCGGCCATTTGATGGTGACTTTGTACATCTTGTTAGAGTTGGTTGAGAAGTGCTCCGACGACTTGGGAATCATGTCCGAAAACATTGTTGAGATTTTGCTCGGTGTGATCCATTTGAACGACATCTCGACTTGCCAGCTGGCGTTGAAAGTGTTTACGGAGTACTGTGAGAAGATCCAGTTGAACCCTAGAATATTCTCAAGTAACTTTGATCTCTTGAGGAGGTTCCTAAGGTTGTGCAGCAACTTTATCGATTTTGCAAAACAACAAAACAACAACGATTGGATTAAGTTGAGTTTGGAGTCCACCGAAAACGTTTCCAAGTACATCAATCCGAACTTCAGCAACTTTGACAACTTTAGGTTGATCGACAAATCGATCGAATTGATTTTGAACAACATCAACAGGCAACCGAACTCGCTAAGGTTGATCAAGACCACCACTTACACCGAGGACGAGAAGATGAGCAACAATGAGCTAGCCATCAACTGTTTGAAGTACTTCTTTGACACGACGAACAAGAAAAAAGTTGACTTATCCACAAAAGCACTACTCAAATACACGTTGGGAAACCATGTTGAATTGAACTGGATAAACAGGTTGATCGAGATCTGTTCCAAGAAGACGCACATAGAATTGAGATACAGGATCGTTTCGATATTGATTTTAGAGTTGAAGCAATCCAAAGACAAGGACTTGAAGGAAACCATCTCGGAGCTAATTTCGAACTTGCTCTCTTCTGAAGATGTCAACATGGTTGGGTTACCGGTGATTGAAATAATGAACGACGTTTTGAACCTGCAACGGTGCTCGGTGGTGGAAGATCAAGACGTAGAGGATTTTTCCTTGTGCAACAGTTACATCGACATTATTAGAAGCTTGGGAAAACATGTTTATTACAAGAACCAGATCAACGATATGATCGAAGAGATCTTGAAGCGGTATTACGAGTTGAGCATCTCGAATACGTTGGACTCTGGAAGCCATTTCATCGATTTGTCGAACGTGTTCATTGCCAACATTGAAAGTATCTTCCAACTAGCGCACGACGATCCGGCAATCGATTTCAAGAAGGCTCCCTATTCGATCAACTTGTTCCACTACCTGTACTACACTATTGAATTCAAGCAGTTGTCCTACTTGAAACCAGCGGAAAAGTTGCAAGTGCAGTTGTCTTGGTTCAAGTTGTTTGAGAAGTTCTACGCGAACGAACTCGACAAGAATTTGTACCGGAAACCAAACTACGAAGGTTTTATCGTGAACAGGAACGACAACAACTTGCTGCTTTCGTTCAACTTGATCCAGGACATTACAGACAATTCGACGGTGCCGTTGAACTTGCAAATTTTGAAAGTGATAAAGCAGCAGATTTCCACTTTAGGAGTCAACTTCTTGATCAACTACTTGAACTTCACGAGTGTATGGTTCACTGATGTTAACGATTACAAGTACTCGCTCAATTTGCTCGTGCTGTTTGAACTTGCGATCACGTTGGAGATCCCAGAGCTTGCTAACTTGGCGTACAGCCACATTTTGAAGTTGAACGAGTTAGGCATGTGGTACAAAGAGTTTTCCATCCCTACGAAAGCGTTGGTTCCGAAGTACGCACCAGTGGAGGTAACGGACACAGACATCAAACAGGACGAACTCTTGCAGATCCTATCGAAGTACTCTACGATCCAACCGTGGTTGGAGTACACAAACCTACACACCGGTCTTGGTGGTGGTGTATCGTCGTCGTCAAATGGAACAACGCCGATCACCTCAACGGCCACAACACCACCACCACCGCAGATTCTATTCACGAGGGCCACGACAACGACGACAAACTCGATTTTGAACCATTCGATGTCTTCCATTTTGCAACAGGATCCAGTGCCGAACTTGGTGACTAACAGCAGCAGGCACTTACGGTCGCCTTCGAATTCGATCTCGTCGAGCATCGTGTCACTGGCGGCAGGAGCCAACGGTAACGGTGGGTACGTGTCTTCGTCGTCTTGTCGGTCGATCACGTCGTCTAGTCGGTACAACATGAATTCGAACAATTCGGTGAACTTGAAAGAGTTACGGTCGATCTTGTCCGGTGCCACTTCTGCGAACTTGATTTCTCCAAACAGCAGAAGCACGGCGTCGACTCTGGCTGGGAAGTCGGGACACTATCAGAAGAGTGGGTTGGCTTATTGTATTTCTGGGTTGGATTTGAGCGATGACGATGATCAAGAGGTTGGTAGTGACAGCGACGATGATGAGAGGCAGTTTGACGATGCTCAGGAGGTTGCCGTTCGTAACGGTAAGGTGATCTCCGTTTAATTGTTATTATTATTATTATTATTAGTATTATTCTTTTTTCTAAGTACTGTATATATATATATATAGTTGAAAAAAAAGCTTGTTTTTTTTTTTTTTTACTTCTGTATCTTTTAAAAATAATCAATCAAAAAAGCAGTGTTTGGTAGAGAGTCACCTATATATTATATATAATTTAGAGAAGAGAAGAGGGAATAAAAAAAGACAGACAAATCCAAGAGAAAACGTCCTATAAATGGTGAGATTAAAGTGTTTTTTCTCCGAAATGAACCTCTTGATCGTATATAATGGGAGAATCAAAAAGTTTAATAAAGGATAATAACAAAAAATAAAAAAATAAGACAAAAACCCATAAAGGACTTCTTTTTTTTTTTCTTCTATCGATCCATTTTTCTTCAAAAATTTTTCATATTTGCTTTATTTTTTTTTTTCCTTTTTTTCATTTTATATTTATTCATCATCGTCATCATCGTCATCACTAGCAACGGCCTCGTCGTCATCTCCCAAGGCATCAAACGCATTGAACTTTGCCACTTGAGGAATAGTAACGTTGTCTCTTGCGTCGTTACTTGCTTTACCACTTGAGATCTTGGAACTGCTGGTCTTCACCTTCATGGTATGTTGCTTGACGTGCTTCTCCTTTTCCTCACTAACGGACAACTTCTTGGTTTTAGGAACGACAAAAGAGGTCCATCCGTCGTCATCGGTCTGCTTCAACTCACGAACAGGCTTCTTCTTCTTTGCATGGGTGAACGATTTTCTACGAGGGTTGGAATCTTCATGTTCTTTGAGTGCTTCCCTCACTTGAGAAACCAACTCGTTGAAAGAGACAAGGTCGACACCCGTTGGGAGTCTGGCTTGTTCTTGGAAACTTAGCAATTCTTCCTCGGTGTACTTGACCATCTTTGAGTTCTGTCTGTTGTTTTTTTTTCCAACTATGCAGACTAGACGGGAAGTGTAAGTGAAGTTGCACGACATGGAATGTGTAGTCACATACCATGAAACGTCTCTCCAGCCGAATCTTTCTCGTTCTCCCGCGGGCTGTTTGCCCGTTGTGGTGTTTTGGCAGACTGAAAATTTTACTAGTCGTGTGCGGATTAACAAACCGCCTGGTGGTTCCTCCTTTTTTTTTCCAGGCTGTGCTGTTCCCAATGCGGAAATCGAAAATTTTCAGATAGATTATATATATATATATTATACGTATTTTATATCTATCTTTTGTGGGTTTTTTATCTGTATATTTTTTCTTCGATACAAACAATCACACCATGGCCATCGGAAGGAGTTTAGCGAAGATCACCAAGAAAGTCAACAGCAAGAAGAGTCCACTTCATCCTAAAGGCCGTAAAGCCAAGCTTCTATCGCGTGCTACACTTAGAGAGGAGAAACTATCTTTGAAGAAGGGCCAACACAGTGCAAAGAAATCCGACGAGTTCATGATCGTTGGGTTCATACAGGAGATCATAAACGATCAAGCACCGTACAACGAGCAATCCAGTTTTAAACTGGATGAAGTGCGGTTGTTCATTGAGACTTTCATCCACAGAGACGACGACGAATTGGAATTGTTGAAAAATGAGAGAAGGGCAGGTAGACCTGCCACCAAAAGACAGGATTTGATCGAGTTGCGTATGAAGAGCGAACAAAACATGTACGTTTCCGGTTGGAGTGTGCCTGATTTACAAGATGCTGAGAATGTGAAGATGTTGAGGAAGTGGAAGGGAGAACGTGGTGGACTTACGGCTATCAAGTTCAAGATTTACAAAAAGTCGGATTTGGAGAAAGGTGATGATGACAAGATGGATGTATAGTAATAGTAACAAAACAACAAGAACAAGAACAATAATAATAATAACGTGATCGCATTAATTGGTGCATATATATTAATAAATAAATAAATAAATGAGTTATCAAAAACAAAAAAAAAAAAAAAGTGAAGTGTCATGGAAGTTTCTCCCTTTTAGGTAGTTCGGAAACGCCTTCCAAAGGCAAGTAATAACTCAACCCTAGCAAACCGAGCATGGTAAACCCAAACAACGCCAACCCGTTAATCAACCACCTGTAGAACTTCACAGACTTCTTTCTAACAAACACCAACCCGTTTTCATCGCTACAATCAACCAACTCCCACTTGTTCTTGTTCAAATCGAACAACCTGTGCAACCACAACCCACCATTGTTCGATTTCTGTAGAATCTTCCAGATATCCCTGTTGTGGGTTCCCACGGGTTTGTGAAACCGCCGTCTTGCCCTTCCATTGAGTTGCACAACTTTGCCGTCGTTAGTCAATGACACAACGTCGTACCCTTTGAAAAGGCTGTGCGTATTGAACGTTTCGTTCTGTTGCACAATGTGTTCAAGTTCAGGAGTGAACTTCGGAAACAAGTCGACGGTGGAGGCGGTGTGCCTGTTTTTGTTGCTGAAGGCGTTGGATCGGAGTAAAGAGCTCGGGATCATGGTTTTCGGGATCAACACGGGTGTGAAGAAGTTCCCGTTCTCCAAAGTTTTAGGGTTCGAACTCATCTGCTGCTTCGACCATTCGTAGTTCAACTGCGTCTTGAATTTCATGTTCTGCGTAGCGTCGTATTCGGATTTCGCAGACTGGAGGAACTGTTCGAACTGGCGTCCGTCATCATCAGTGCCGATCTCACTTTGGAGGTGGTGGTGGTGGGTCACCGTTGGGATCGGATCGAAGGGGGTCATCTTCGAAAAGAGATGGTTGTTGCTATTACTGCTAGTGGTGTCGTTTCGTTTCAACTTGTTGAGAGACGCAAGAAGGTCATTGAACGAGTTTGGCTGGTGGGCAGCAGAATCGTACATGTTGGCTGCAAGTTGGCTGTTGCTCAAAGGTGAACGTGAGGTTGGCGACGAGTGCAAGGTGTCGGTAGTGGTGGTGGCCGTCGTCGTCGTTTGGCCACTTGCTAAAGTCCCTGAGTCCTTGCGTTTGCGCAAGGCAGCATCGAGCAACGAGATCGGTTTGGATGTGCGTTGGCCACTAGAGACCTTCAGGCCTGTTGACAAGTAGTCCAATTTAGCCTTTTGCCCAGGAGAACCAAAGTTCAAGCGCTCGCCAAAAGTGGCATTCGGGTTGTCTTTTGAAGAGTTAGAAGAAGACGCAGACGTGGTATCCACTGCCAACTTCGGTTCGAAGTTGTACTCGATCTTGACCGTCTTCTTCTCCGGTGTAGCGGTGGCCGCGGCTGGTTTCGATTGTAACGTTTGAAGTTTCAATTCGGCTACGTTCAAAGACTCAAGGTCCTCGTGCTCGTCCTCGTCCTTTTGGCGAGCGTGTGTTGATCGTGTACGTGTATCGGCGTACACGCCCGGCGTGTACTCCGTCTGCTTGTTCTTCGTTCCCTGATGGTGTTGGTCAAGTCTATGCTTGCGGTGGTTCTTGCCTTCCAATTCGTAGTATTCGTACTGTAAAGGTTGGCTCGCTGCAGCTAACTGTGCGAGGGAAGCTACGGTGTGCTTGCCATCAGTGTACGCAATGGTACCGACTGATGTTGGGGCTGGGACGGGATTCGTGCCTTTCAAAACGACGAAGTCTCCGTCAAAAGTCACATCAAAGAGGTCGTGCAGGATGTACTTCAAGTAGTTAACGTTCCTCTTCAAAGTCGCCACCAACGCAAGCTGCTTCTCCATACCGTTGCTATTCTCGCCCTGGTGTAGTTTGTTCTGGTGCGATTTGTACAATTTTTTCTTGTACATTTCAAAGTCAATGTCCTTGACGACATGGAACCGTCTAGTTGGGTCGACAATCGCCGGTTCGTACGTCTTAAGGAACTGTAAAAATGTGGGCATCTCGGATTTGAAGAGCGATGAGAAGTAAGCGTAACCTAAAGGTCTAGGAACTTTCCCGTCGTCCCGTTGCTGTTGCTTGGTGGTGAGCTTTTGTTTCCCAGACGGAGTGGAGGCGATCAGTGGTGCCGTTGTGGGTGCGAGGAGGTTCTTCTGCACGGATTTGGCCAAGTCAAACTGCACCTTACTAGAAGCCGACAGTTCTGTAGTGTTGGTTGATGTAGCAGATCCAGACTGTCTCGTGTCATCTTTGGAAGCGTACCTGATCCGCTTGGGCTTCTTCGTCAAGCTGATCAAATCGATCTCGTATTCTTCACTGCCTGTTGCTGATGATGATGATGATGATGATGTTGTTGTTATTGCTGCTGCTGTAGTGGAACCGTCGGTATCTTTATCTTTGTTCTTTGCATCGGACGAATAAGCACAGCATAATAGATGGGAATGGTTGAATTTGTGCTTGTTGGTCAATTGGACCAGGCTGTTGATGTTGGTGGGGATGATCCCCTTGCGGATCGACCGATGGCTGAGGCAGCGTATCATTTGTCCTAAGGCAACAATTACTTTTCTTTTTCCGGCGTTGGTACTCGATATGCTAGATCCAGAGTACAATTGAAACCGAGGGGGCAGAGGGCAATGGAGGAGCTGCTGATCAATAGGGAGAGGAAGGTGAAGGTGGGTGGGGCAAAAAAAAGACACCACAAAAATCGGGTTGTCAGATAAGCCCGAAATTCGAGCTCTCTGCGCGCGACACGACATTTGCACCCGTTTACAACGTGCGGTGTGTATCTATATTGATATATGTATGTTTATATATAGTGAAATGCACAACGGTTGAATAACTATGTAAAAGAGAGGCAGAACAGAAAAAAGCAAAAATGGAGTAAAGAAAATGTGCAGGGGATCAACGGTGATAAGTGTACGTTTGTTGTCTCCGGCAGGTGACATGTAAGTTGAAAGTAAAAAAATAATACTCTGAAGAATATGAAAAAAAAAATAGAAATCAATGGTGGGACTTTAATGGTAACAAGTAGAAAAAAACACAAAACAGAAGGCAAAAAAAAAAAAAAACACAAGTAATGAAAAAACACAACGTAAAATTCCAATTTTTTTATTTTTGATAATACAACAGTAATACAATCACTTCTTTCTACCAAACAAACCTCTCTTCTTCTTTTTCTCCTTCTCCTTCTTACCGCTTTCGTCGTTGTTCACGACGTACGCAGGAGTTGGAGACGGAGTAGCTTCAGGAACAGGCACCATCCTGAGCTCGTTATGGGTTCCTTGTGGCAATTGAGGTGACGCAGACCCGTTGGACGACTTGTCGTCCTGTGAGAACATCTGCGGAGGAGGAGAAGGATATTCCTGTGGTCTTCCTGCTGGTGGTGGAGGAGGAGGTGGTGGTGGTTGCCTTGGATCAAACTCGTTGTTGTTGGTGTTGGTGTTAGTGTTGGTGTTAGTGTTATTATTGTTGTTGGCTAGACCGTTCTCTTCTTGCGAAGAGGAGCCTTGCGATCCCAATCTCTGCTGGGACGATGGAGGAGAAGGTTGCTGCACTTGTAATTGCTGGTACTGAGGTTGGTTCAACTGCTGTTGCGATTGTTGGTGAGCCAACACAGGTGGTTGTGGAGGAGCAGGTGGGAACTGCGGTTGCTGCTGTTGTTGCAACTGGTTCAACTGCTGTTGCGATTGCGTGTACTGAGGTTGTGGAGCTACCACTCCGTATGGCCCGTTGTTGTTGATGCCCAACCCGTTAGGCATCTGGGATCTTCTACCGTTGTTGCTCAACCCACCGGAAGACGACTGTCTCAGTGGGTACGGTTGTTGCGGTGGTGGTCCACCCATACCTGGCATCATCGAATGTCTTGAAGGCATACCCCTCGTGTCGTTACCCAACTGCAAGCCTTGCAACGTGGTAGACTTTCTGTTCTTTCTGGAAGTTGGCTTGAACTGTCTTGGAGGACCGCCACCAACGACACCGGTGAACGATTGGTCCATGTCGTACGAGGATTGCATCGTGTGGGCTCTTCCGTTGTTGTTATTGTTGCTGATCATGGACATGTTGTCCTGGGTGTAAGCAGAAGGAATCGATGGATGTCTTCTCTGCTGCTGCTGTGCTTGTGGAGGCATGTATTGCTGCTGCTGCTGTTGTTGTTGTGGCAACTTCTGTTGGAAGATCGGCTGATGGGAAGGCAGGCCTTGTGGAGGCAACCCATGTGGTAAATCCTGTTGTGCAATATAGTTAGGAGACGAGGAGCCGTTGTTGATGTTGTTCGGTTGCTGTTGAAGAGGATAACCTTGGTTATTGTAAGCCACATCCTTGATCGGGTTTCCGTATTGATCGTATTTAGGTGACTGCCTTTGACCCGACTGTTGCATCATCATTGGTTGTTGTAACTGTTGTTGTAGCGGTTGCTGTTGGCTGTAAATACTCGGAATTGGTCTTGGCTGGTAACCTTGTTGCAATTGAGGTCCGTTCTGCACCGGTGGAGTCTGTTCAGCCAGTACGTACGCATGTGCCACCTCGGACAACTCTTCCAAATCGTCTTCAGTGGTCAGATTCTGGTAATCTGGCTGATCCCTGGCAATTGAGTTGTTGGAGTTGGATTGCGGTAATCCAGTGTAATTGTTGTTGTTGTTATTATTATTATTATTATTATTCTGGTAAGAAAAGCCATTTGCAGATTGTGGAGGTGCCAGTTGTTGCTGCTGTTGAGGTGGTATCTGTTTTTGGATAGGAGCAACTGCAGCAACGGTTGTAGGTATACCAGCCTGTTGAGGTGGTTGCTGTTGTGAAGCGACGGCAACTGGAGGTTGACGGGTAGGAATTGGTTTTTCCAACTCCGCTTTGTTAATAAGCAACTCTTTCTCCTTCATGGCGTTCTTGATAGCCAAATCATCCTGAGCCAATTTCAACTGTCTGATATTCTCGTGATTTTTTCTCAACCAAAACACCGAGGTTGAATTCTGTAAGTTTGAAAAGTTGTTCTGGTTAAACTGGGTCATCATTGCATACAAGAATTCCAGGTACGGGGTCTTGACTTGGTAATCATCGGCAATCAAGATCGGTTGCAACAAGAGCAAATCCAAGTAGAGTTCGTTCTGGTTGTAGAAATCGTAGAAAAGTTTAGGTGCCTCGGAATAATCTTCACTTGGTTGTGTCACCGTTGGGTACAACTGGGTAAACCGTTCCAACAAACTTGTTTCGGAATCGTAACTTTTGAACAACTTGCAACCCATCGTCTTGATCACCGTGATGATCTCCAATATGAGGCCACTAATGAGGGGTTTAGCCAAGATCTGTTGTTGCAATTCTGTTGGGAAAGGTTTTTCAAACAAGATTGCCAAAGGTTCGATGGCAATCTTGGGTAGTGCAAACTTCCACTGGTAGGACAGAAATTCCAAAGGTGTACTCAACTTGTAAACGTCAATTCCGGCACTTTCAAACAAATCCGAGATCTTGTTGATCAAGTTGATATCCGTAGGGGTGTAATCCGATTCTACCCCGGACCTTCCGATGTACAATAGGTCGGATTCTTTCTTGCTCTGGTAGACCAAATAGTTGTTATCGCCAACCAAGCGGATGTCGTAATCGGACATGATGGATAAGATTGGGACGTTAACGTCCAACTGTAAAGAGAGTTTGACGAAAGGTTCCAAGTTGACAAAGTTTGTTGATTCGATCACTATGGAAGGAACGTTGTTAATTGAAAGTTGGGATTTGATCAATTGGGCCAACTTTAAGAAGAAAGTGGACAGCTCCTGTAAGGAGGTGGAGGAGACAAAGATGAAATCTAACTTGGATGCCTGTTGGTAGTTGGAACGGGCCAAGTAATCGTCCAAAGTTGGATAGATCTTGGAGATGGAGAATCTAGAGTTACCAAACTGCTTGGAGGACCATTGGAATGTGTTGTTGTTGTTGGTAGAAGAGGATGAATTGGATTTCACCAAGGTGAGGTCGCAAGTCTTTGAATTGAACAACCTCCAATTGTAGAAGGCCAAGTTTGGGTGGTTCCCGATACTGAGAATGTTGTAACGGGTAGTCATGGATGAATAGCAATGGTGATCGAAGGAAGGGAAGGTAAGGGAAGGTAAGGTGAGGTTAGGAAGGGAAGATCAATAAATTTAGAGAGAGAAGGAGAGGGAAAAAACAGGACAAAGGACAGGCAGAGAGAAGAGGAAGGCCGGCCGACGGAAAGAGAGACAATGGTGGAATGGAATAGCAGAAGGGGGCGTGGAAGGGAGTTTAGGTGATACTGATGTAATCAGACTGGTGGAGTGGTGTAGTGGTTGCAGAGGTGTATATACAGTATATATGTATATAGTATAGTATATAGTATAGTATATAGTATAGTATATATGTATATATATAGTACAGTATATATGTATATACAGTATGGTATATATAAATATAAATATAAATATAAATATAAACGAATAACAAGAATATAACAAGAAGTTGGAAGACGACGGCAGCCAACAGACAAACAAACAAAGCCGAAGGGGCAACAAAACCGAGCGACAATCAAAAAATCCTTTATTTAACAGCAACGCAAAAGCCTCTCTTAGGTTGTTCGTTTGCCAGTTTCTTATATATTATATATATATATATATATATATATATATATATATTTTAATTGATATAGTATAATATACACTACATTTACCGTTATCGAACGAACGATCAAAAAAAAAAAAGAAGAAAAACCACCAGAAATAACAAATTAAAAAAGTGCAAATTAACAAAAATTAAAAAAAAAAAACCGGCAACTTTTTTTTTTCTTTGCGGCCTTCGTCATTTGTTGTTTGGTGCACGACTATCAGTGTCTCAGGCGACGACGTTTTCTTTTTTCTTCTTCTTCTGACATTAATATTATATTTATATATATCAACACTTCTTTCTTCTCTTTGAACCATCCATCTACATCCGTCACTTGTACCCTCTTTCTTCTGGTACAGGTTCGATGGATGGTATCGTGGACTTCCTCTTCTCTCCTCTTCTTTTGGTAGAGTCGTTCAAGTCCCACGTTTCTAACGGGTGGTATATCATTCTTACCTCTAATTGATTTTTCTAGGGTAGAGGGTGTATCTCCGGCTGATGAGCTTTGCCTTGAATCTCTCGGTCATGTTCCCTCGTACATTTCATCTCTCTATATATTAATTTGATTTTGTAATATACTATACTATACTATACATTCATCTAGTATGTTCTTCTCTTCTTGTTCTTGTTAGTCCCATACAATGCTTCAAATGCATTCATCTCATCTTTTCTAATACTTTTGCTCTCCTCTTGTACTCTAACCTCTTGCCGTATCAATTCCCCACACCGGCTGATCGTGCACTCACGTAAAGGCACATCCTGCAAATCAACCTTCACTCCTTCACTAAACCTAATCAACTCGTCCATCATGCCAATACTACTACTACTACTACTATTGCCAGACACAGACTCGATCTCGCCTATCACCATGTACGCATCCAACCCAACTTCTTCGACGTACCTAGATAAATCAGCCAAAGTTATGAAGAACTCGAACTTACGTGTTGTTGTTACGTCCATTTTGTTCTTATCGTTAGTTGTGGTAGGGTTATCAACAAGGCATAGCAAACCACCTTTCCTTTTTCTCTTGTACGGTGATGATCTTTGTAGGTAAATTTCATACTCTGACGGGTCAACCAACCCGTTTAAATGTGATAAAGTTCTATGGATTGACCTTCTTGTGATTTGTCCGCATTGGATGATGTATTCGGGTGCAACAATCCTCGTTATTCGGGACTTCTTGTAACTGACGTTACCATCTGTATGGTGTCCTTTGCAAAAGTTGAGGAAGTTGGTTGTTGTGTTTGGATACCTGTGAGAGAAGAGCCTGCATGTTATGGTCACTTTGCAGTCGCCGGAGTCTAGTTGGAAGAAGCACCGTTTGGACATTAAATAATCTGTGTAAACTATATATATATATATATAATATAATATAATATAATATAACCAGAAAACGAGTAAATTAAATCAAATATATATACATCATACACACATCGGTTAGAAGAAATGGCGGCCAGTGCAAATTGTATGTGGCGCATCGGTTAGTAATCGGTGTGGCAGCCACATAAATTGCTTTAAATATAAGCTCTTCTCATTTCCTTATTTCCATCCATCCATCCATCCATCCATCTTCTCTTTCTGGCTTTTCTTATCCTCACTACACTACAATCGACAATCTCTCTCCCTCTTCCCCTCCTACACATATCTCTACCACATCATGTCTACTGACACAAGCAACAAGTACCACTTCGAAGTGGCGATGTCATGTTCCGGTTGTTCCAACGCCGTCTCCCGTGTCTTGAACAAGTTGCCAGGTGTGAAAACGGTGGACATCTCGCTAGAACAACAGACCGTTGACGTTGAGACTGAAAAGGCGTTGGATTACGATACAGTCTACAAAGCCATCAACAAGACTGGTAAAAAGATTGTTTCTGGTACCACTGTTTAATTCCAAGGATTTTTTTTTTAGTATAAAGTCATAGACTAATATAACCATCGAACCGTTTTATTTTTTTCTTTTCTCTTATTTGTTAATCTATGTACCACGCTCCGAATTTTATATTAAAAGACCGATATATTATAAAATTAATTAACTGTACTCTCTCTTTTTTTTTTTTTTTTGGTTTGATAATTTAATTGTACATTATTTACAACCATCCCATGTCGAAATCGCCAACCACTTTTGTAAAATCTTCCATTTTGTACCGTAACAACCCACCAACAGATCCATCTCCTACCCCTATAGTCAAGTACTCGTTGTACTCGTCATCGGTCAAATCAAAACACATCCCGGTCACTTTCCCAAAGAAGTTCATGTTCTGGTACGCCAACTCTTTAGAGTCAACTCCATTCTTCATACCTTGCAAATCCACAACGTACACGTTGTCGATCGATTCTGCAAATCCTAAACATTTGCCTGTCTTATTAAACTTCAAATTCCTTATAGCACCGTTGAAAAAACCTCCCATGGTGTAAAGGCACTCGCTAGTGTCCACTTTACGCCGATCGTACAACCTCACACACCCATCCTGGTTGCCCGTTGCTAGCAAGAGTCCATCATCGCACCAATCACAAGAGAAGCTGAAATCGTGGTGGTGTGTGAATTCCTCTATCGGATGGATCCGACACCTCCGGTCCACAATGCTAGTCGTTGGTGAATCACCAACAACGAGCAACTCGTTCCCGTTGGTTGGATTCTCAGCGATACAGTTGATAGCATAAGGGTACTCGATCTGAGCGGTGATCTTGTTTGTGTCAACGTTGTAACATCGAAGGTACCTGTCGTTGTTAGCGATGACAACGTCGTTCTGTGGATCGTGCGATGTTTGGATATAGTTTGTGATCCCGTTCAAATCGGACGTCACTTTACAGTACTGCGTTAAATTCGTTCCGAGGTGGTGCACTGCGATTGAACCGTTGAACGAACCGGCAGCAATGTAGTCGAGCCGGGAAACGTTGTTTGTAAGGGTGCTCACTTTGAAATCTGATGGGAGTAGCAATTTTCGTGAGTTTTTGTTCGTGTCTGGATTCAACTGGATGATTTCAAAATGGGGCGACCCAAGGGATTCTATAGGGTAATAGATCTCGTTCTTGCTCACACTGGTGATCAAGTTGCGAAGTTGGAAGTGCACCAACTTCGGTTTGGGTAACGTGAAGAACTTTTGAAATTCGTATATCGTGGTGGTACTCATCTGCTTCAACTTGAAGTCCAGGTCGATCTGTGCTTTCACTATCGAATCCTTCATGTGGGTATAGGATTTAAACAGCTTCAACCGGGAGTTGATCATCCTGTACCGTTGGCATTCGTTCTCCCAGATTAACCCTTGTTCATCCATGAACTTGTCGATCCTACTGTTCTCTTTGTTGTATGTTCGTATCGAGGCAAAGTCCACAACGTCATCGTTCGACCGCACCAAATTCTTACGGATCTGGTAGTTGCCGATCATCGTACGGATCTCGTACTTGTTGGTGGTGATCTCCTGATACAAGTTCTCCTCGTGCAACGACGAATACACAAACTCAAAGAAATCGTTCTCGAGCTCGTACACACCACCCGTGAGGCTGTTGACATTGATACCTATGAACTCGTCGTCAAAGCTACCTCGTAAGATCTGATGGTACTGCTGGATTGATATGTCATCGAGTTCGGTCTGCTCCATTGCAGATAGTCTTCTGTCTATACGTTTAAACTTGGAAAAGATGTTAGCAAAAAAAAAAAAAAAGATGATGAAATCAAATGATAATGGATGTTCGCTTTTTTTTTTTGGGATCTTTTCTTAAACTCTGGTAGGAGTGTTTTAATTATACATATACATGCATATAGATAAAATAAATTGTCAAAAAAACCTCAAGCAGAGTGTGGGAAGAAATCCGCGAGGTGTTGCAGTCACCTTCTTCTGCCATATCGAGAGGAAGGGCAAGCCGTTGTTTGTTCACTTGACTGTTGTGCAAGTTTTTGACAGTTTCCTCGTCTTTTTGTTCTTCTTGTATATCCAGAATGGGCGGTTTTCAAGCTTTGCATGCCTCTCTGATTTGTATTGGGCCTTGCTAAGGGAGATGATTAAGCACTTTTAATGCATGAGATTGGCCCTAGGGGTGGTTTCCTCAGGTCACGTTACCCTTTGTGTTGTGTATTTGTTTAATTTTACTTGCCCTACAAAAGTTGGTATACATCTAATACATCGATGCCTTCTTACATTTAGGAAATCTTTTAAGGGTGGGGTATGTACCCGGTGAATTGAATCTGAACGATGAACGAAGCCATTTGATCATTTTAATTGGACACTCTTTCCTTGTTTGCTGCTACTGTCTATGATTTATGACAGTCTTTTTGCTGCTGCTATTCATAATATTTAGATAAAGCTTTGTACTCTCATTATTTGATGTAGGGTCAGTTGTTAGTTCTGGAATTGTTACGAGAGCCTTAACTAGGAAAAATTACGGTGCTGATGTTAACGAAACTTCAGGTTTAAGGAGGATCAGGATTCAGGGGATGGGCACGATAACGAACGAAGCAACGTCTTGCTGGTTAGTACAACTTTGCAGCATAAACGAGATCTGATACGAATAATACTAATTCAACAGAGCTACAACAAGTGGGTCATCCAACTCTTTGAAGAAGCAGAAAGAGGGCAAGTTGAAGGCGATCCTTTGCTCGGCAGAGTCCCGACTCCCGACGCGACTCGTTTGCCGACGCGTCGGTTACCCCACATTTTTGCGATTGGCTGGAATCTTGCGTGGCACGACTTCGGGTGTGCCAGCTGCCCTGCCGTCTAATTCGTACGGGGTGTGTGCCTACAGTTACCTGATTCGTCACGGCTTATAGATCTGATCTGGTTCCTGAATTCCAATTTTGTTACGGTGTCACGCTTCAAACGTTCAGCCGGATGTGATCTCTATAGTGCATGCACTTATAGTGAGTGTGAAAATATTAACTTGCCGACAACCGTACACCTCACACCTCTAGCATATTGTTTTTTTTTTTTTTTTTTTTTTTCTCTTTTTGTATACGGTCGGTCGCTTGAATGGAATAATCGAAATATCCGATCGGTCTTTTTGTTTTTAAGAACAGACACGGTGAACCAATGCCCTTTTATATACACTATTCCAGCAATTGAAATTTTCTTGAAACCACGGATATGGAGACACAAGCATCAATTGAGCGTCGGTTATCCAGCTCGAACTCGGTGGTTGGTCAATCCCTCAGGTTCCTTCAAACGGAACCGACGTTATCGTTACTATGCGGTGGTATTGCTGGTGCCTTGAGTCGAACTGCGGTGTCCCCAATGGAACGTGTGAAAGTGTTGTACCAAGTGCAAGGATCCACACAGTCTTACAACAGGGGTACGTTGAGGACGATATACCAGATCTGGTTGGAGGAAGGTTACAAAGGTTTGTTTAGAGGTAACGGGATCAACTGTATCAGGATCTTTCCTTACAGTGCGGTGCAGTATTCCGTCTACCAGGAACTGAAGATCTGGTTCAAGAAGAACAACGGGACAGGGGAGCTGTCCACTGTGGATAAGTTGGTTGCTGGGTCGGTTGCTGGGTTCTTATCGGTAGTGGCTACGTATCCAATGGACCTCGTCAAGACGCGATTGTCGATCCAAACTTCCAAATCGTTAAAGAATCTAGGTGGTGGACCGAAACAACCAACTGGTGTTAGAGAAAAACCAATGGGGATGTTCAAATCGATAGTGATGATCTATAAGCACGAAGGAGGGTTGAAAGCGTTGTACAGGGGAATCATACCTACTTCTCTAGGTGTTGCACCCTATGTGGCGCTCAACTTCACGATCTACGAGAATTTGAAGGAGTTGTTTCCCTTGAAGCATCAGACGAATCCAATAGTGGTTCTCTGTTTGGGTGCAATTTCCGGATGTATTGGACAAACTTTGATCTATCCGATGGACATCTTGCGGCGTCGGTTCCAAGTGGCCACGTTAAGTAATGGATCGATGGGGTTCAAGTACGGTGGTACTTTTGATGCCTTGTGCAAGATCGTGAAGTACGAAGGGTATCGTGGGTTGTACAAAGGTTGGGGCGCCAACATGTGGAAGATCATGCCTAGTATGGCCGTACAGTGGGCGAGCTACGATTTGATCAAGAAGTTTTTAGAGGGGTTGTAAATCGGTGTTTGTGCTTGTGTGCGTTTCTGTGTGTTTTTTTACTTTCCTTGTTGTTGTTTGGTATTTTTTTTAGATATAAGGTATAACGTTGTAAATAAATATAACCTAATGGATTTAGATTTAGATACTTATGGCTTCCATGTCGGATTACCGATCCGTCCGTCTGTATAATAACCTGAGAGGCAAACAGTGCCAAGCTATGACAAACTGTGAAGAGAAATTTAAACACCTCTTTTGTTGACCTATAAAAGTCTGCCATATCTGTTTACTACTTAAATACTCTGCTCCTTGTTTCATAATCCGTACTAGCCGACTTTTAACGAATACCACAAGTTGCAATGACCGAGATATTATAGTAAATGATGTACTCAACGAACATGTTTATTGCAATTCCAACGATTAAAAATATGACGGCCTAGACTGCTTTGAAAGACAACAATAAAAAATATCGACTTTTATCGCATAAACTTGAATCCTCTGGAAATGAAATCCATATTTTGCGCTTACTTTATGTTATACTGTAAAACCAGACCTAGAGATGGTCTCTTTTTTTTTTTTTTTTTTGTCTTTTGTAAAGAAAAGGATATGGTGGATAGATCTCAGTTGGAGCAACAGCCCGTTAAATTTTGAAACAAAGAGAGCGAATTCCTTGGTACAAGATCATGTAAAAGAAGGCAACAAAATATAAATTATAAGGTTATATATATATATCACTAGGGAAACTTAAAAATCGTTGACTTTTGACGTCCAAAAAAAAAAAAGGGTTTTGTTTAATGGACCATTTTGGGTCGGTGTTTTTTTGAAAAAAACACTCACTAAATTTGCATTGAAAACGTTCTTCATTCTTGTTCGTTTCCATTCATAATTCGACAACTCACTATTTCTACAGATATCTATCTAACGATATATAATACAACTGGGTATTCGGAAAACACCTATTTTCAAGGCTGGTTCAGGAAGGTCGCAGTACAAGATAGGGAGCTATACCGCGCATTATAAAAAGGGCACAGGTTACCAGGGATTAGACTTTACAAATGGATATGCACAGAAGGAATGGGAAACTCAGAAATAAAATTTCATCAAGATTGAATCTAGAATCCATATTTTACAAGTGGAAAGTCGGATCTATACTTAGTTGTCCGTTATGAATTTGTATTTTCAATTTGTTCTGTTTCTTTCCTTTTGTATCGCTCATCAGTTGGACAATTGGGTAACAATACATGACATTAGAAAGATTTGAAATTCCTTTAATTGCCAGGTGATATTTAGTAGTTTTTTTTGAATCCACAAGTGAAGCTGTTTGTATCACCTAATATCAAATCATATATGGAATAACAATAGAGGGAACAATAAGGAAGAGAATACCCAACATATCTATAGGACCAAGATCGGAGAAGAAAAGATTTATTTATTTATTTTTTTATTTAGAGTAGATTCTTAGCAGTCCAATATTCAAAAGTTTAATATATAATAAAGAGGGAAGAAGGTATGGTGGGAAGGAGAAGTTAACAGTACACTGTGGATCGCAGAAGCGAAAACGGGGGAAAACTTCTTGATAAGACGTCGTTTGAAATAATGAATAATAAGAAGAGAACAAATGGTACCCACCCATTTGATATAGGATTTGTCAAAGTTGGGAACCAAGATCTTAGCGTTTCTGAATCGAATATAAATGAGCTGGTGCACAAAGTGAACAATGAGGTTGGCTCTCCTGAAGGTATATATTCGCCTATTCTTAAGTAAATAATGGAAGGCAAGGGTCGTCGTATATCTCATATATATACAGCTTTTTTGGTTTTTTTTTGTAACATTCTTAGTTCCTTACCACTTTTGTTACTTCATTTGTCGGTTAGGAAGGATTCTCTGTATATATACTTTGTATTACTGAAATAACTTTGGCTACAATGGTGATGTACGTGGAGACACATGCCATTATATCAATCGCTAATCTTCACTCCAAGATTGGTGACTTCTACAAAACAAACTTTCAAGAACAGAACGCTGAACCACAAACAAATCTGAAAAGTCAACAATTTAAATAACTACATGGGATTAGTTAATTCAACGAATTAACTGGGAAAGGTAAAAACATTAACAAGTTTAAGTAAACACCTAAACCCATGGAAAGGAACATATACTGACTGATAAGCAAAAAGCAAACTTAAGTGATCGATGGAATTCAAAAAATGGTGGAGTCGGTGGCATTCACAACGAGACGATACTTCAATTATAGAATCTTTAATTCTTACACCATAAGGGTAACGGCAAAATTCTGTGTGAGTCCTGTTCTTCTGCTTCTCGATATATATGGTATGCTCAATCATGCAGTTGGAATCTCAAAATTTCTTGAAGAAACAACAGCTGACGGCAAAAAATAAATTCCAAGTCGAGGAGCGGACAAAGCCTGTTTAGTTTTTTTTTCATTCTTATAGTGCATGTACTGCATGTTATCAGCATGGCTATAATCAATAGTCTCCCGATATTAATTTATGGTATAGCATTTGGTACATTAACGGAAGTCCAATATTCGGCAGAAATGGTAAATGATGCTTTTTTTTTTTCCTTTCTAAAAGACTTGACATAATTTTCTATATATATATATATATATATATATGTATATGAGCTTTACACTTAATAAGATCTTCCCCTCGAAACCAATATTTTTATAATTTAAATTAACGACCTGTAGCGAACGAAGGAGTTCCAAATCTATAACAGGATATGCAGGACAAGAACGTGCTTATATGGTGCACCCCATAGCAGAACTAGCTGTGCAAAGAGATCTGTCTTGACATCTCATTCGGGCAACTGAACCAAAAAAAGAAACTCGATCTGCAAGAAAATGAAATTAGAATTATATATATATAAGAAGAATCGGAAAAAAATTAATTGCTGACAGCCTTAATCAAGAGCCAACAAAAAAAGAAACGTGGATCTCTCTCGATAAAGAGTCATAATTATACACATGGCTTCCACATGGGTATAATATATATACACATGCAGTTGGTCTATATATATATATATGGGGAATATCTCGAAGAAACAAGAAATGCTCTAAATTGAATCGAAGGACGAATGGCGAGCTTGTAAGTTGTCACATATGTCAGCCGATAGGCTGCAGATCAAATCCAAATTGTTCTCACATATATATAGCCAACCAACCACAACTTCATGTTTTCTACATCGGAAATCTAGAATGGCTGTCAATTTGGTGTCAAAATATAATAAAATTGATCAAGAGGACAATTTTAATCGTTGGATCAGAGAGTTTGTAGGGGACAATAAACTGGAGATATTGAGTCAGCCAATAAACGGCATGGTTGATAGGTGGCAAGCCCGAGTAAGCATGAAGAGCAGCGGGAGCAGATAAGTGCAGCGGACAATAAGTGATAAGCCTATAAGTACAAAATAAAAATTGTTATAATTAATTGATAATATATATAATTATTTTCCCAACGGCCCGTACAGCTGGCTGTGAGACATGGGGGAACAATCCGACAAATCACAGCACGCGGACAGCAACTCTCGCCCAGTTGAGTCCAGGCGCCAGGGGGGATGGCCTGCCCACCACGAACGATTTACAGGGGAAACGAAAACGGTGCGCGATTCGAATCCCGAGGAAAATCTGCATATATATATATATATATTTAGGATATTATTATATATGAATAATTACGTTTACGATTAGCTAATAATTTGAATTGAATGGCCGTTGTAGATCGATTAATGTTGATTATTTTCTTAATTCATATCAGCTTTTGTTCTAAAGTGCGATGCTAATTCACTAACAGCTAATCCCCGGGAGGGGGGGAGGATGAAAAATCTATATCCGCAGTTCTTTCAACTATATAGTGAGAGAGAGAGGGAGAGAGAGAGAATCAAATTTGTAAACAATAACATAGTGTACACCCATATAATATGTATTTGCGAGTCTGACTCACCAGGCGCAAGCTGCAGGAGCCAGGGTGCCACCACGCCCCTGCCCTGCCCCCCCTGCAAGACTCCAGCGCCACTTGCCTCCTGCCAAGGTCCAACGGCCGCTCCTCCCCCCGTTAACACGAGGCAGTTCTCCCAGTTCTCCCGGCTTCCACCACGTAAGCTCCCAGCCCGAGCGCGCCAGCCCAAGAGAAGGAACAATCAGACACACACTAAAATTTTCGAGGTATGGAAAGGACCCCCGTCACTTACTTATAACGTATAAATCCCTCAATTCCCACAAGGCGAGCAGAGATGGGAGGAGGTTTCGCTTTGGCATGCCTTTTTCTTCTACATTATCTCTCTCTCTATATATATATATATCTTCACTTTCTTTCTAATACACGTCTTATAATTGATTCCATCTACAGATTCCTTGCTCCTGGTTTTAGTTGATCTGCTTGCCTTGTTTCTGTCGAGATCTATAGTATATACCTCTTCTTATCTACAGGCTTGCACCACAATCTCTCTCTCTCTCATTTCAGTTTGGAAACCTTTTCTGATAAAACAAAGGAACACCCACACCACCAACTACTCCATCTGCATCCCATCTCACCCCATCCCATCCATATGCTGGCATCCTCCTCAGCAACTGCTGCTGGTAACAATCCCTCGAACGACATGAACGATTCAGAGTCCCCTATAAAGCTCCTCAAGAGGGAAATCGAAAAGGAACTGATGCAACAGGACAACACCTCGTTGCAAATCTGGAAGATGTTCAACAACAAGAACACCTTGTTGCCTAACAACAAGAGAATATTGAACCTCTCCTGGAGACTAAACAGTATCGATAGTGTCAAAAGAAGATCCTCTACTTCGAAAGTTAACAAGCCTTTGTCTGCCTCTTCGAAAGCCTTCTCTTCAAACAACCTATCCCTATTGAAGCAACATGATTCTGACAACTTGATCCATCACGATCACAACAAGAGCCCTGGAAATCCTGAATTTGATTATATAGAACACATCAGAAGAATATCCAAAGAAGAATATGGTGTCAACCCTGACCTACCTATGCATAACGATGCAGTCAGATCTTCCACGTCTTCCACGGACCACGATTCTATCTTCTCGATCTCTAACCCAATCAATATTGATTTCGATGCTAAGAACGATCCAAACGATTACTTTTCTCCAGAGACAAGTCACTCGTTGTCTTCAAACACCACGTCCATCTTTTCTTCACAACCTCCACACCAATCTTCTGTCTATTCAACTTCATCCTCCAACCATCTGTTGTTCCAACAACAGAATCACCAATTCCAATTCTCCTATCAGAACCAACCTCAATACCAGAGAAATGCGTTCAGAAACTCCATTGGTGGTAACGATAATGCTCAGAACGATGAGTTCAACATCGATTCTTTCTTGAAGTTTGATGACAACTTCAACGACCTGATGGACCTTACAAAGTTTGATGACGATGAGAAGGAAAAGGGCAATAACAACGGCGGTAATTCTAATACCACTACTACCACCAACAACAACAACAACAACAACAACAACAACAACAACAACAAGCAAACAAAGGGGAAAGCCAAGCAGCCTTTGAAAGGCAAGAAGAAATCCACACAGCAAAATGATCCTGACTATAATCTGCACAGCTATATAAACACGTTGGAAGTTTCTTTGGACAAGACTTCAGATTCAATGAAAACTTCTCCGTTTAGTAGCTCATCCCAACAAGCCCCATACAACTCCCCAACAACTACAACAACCACAACCACCCCATCGATGATGCAAACTCCAAAAGCCTCCCTATCCCTATCCAACATCCATTACAACAACAACGGTACCAACCCTACATCGGCTACGATGTCGAATGCCGGTTCCACCTCGAGCACGCTGGCATCAGCACCTGCATCTACTACTACACAACCAACGTGTGAGAACTGTTTCACTTCCACTACTCCACTCTGGCGTAAGACAAGTGACAACAGACTTCTGTGTAACGCTTGTGGGTTGTTCTTCAAGTTGCACGGTGTTATCAGACCTTTGAACAACGGTCCTAACAATTACAAGAACCCTGCAACGGCGAACAACAAGAAGAGATCGTTTGGAGACCTGGGAGATCATCATGCTGCCGTTTCTCAACTGCAAATGAGCGACCACCACCACCAACAACAACAACAGATGCCCAAGGCAAATAGAACGTTGTCCAGTGGTGGGAAGCCTATCGGTAGTGCATCGGGCTTCAAAGCTGATAATGAGCAGATGGGTGAAACGTTGGGTGGTGACTGGGACTGGTTGAAGTTCAATGTGTGAGATCAACTCCTGTTTTAATTTATCAAATTCATTTTAATTACATTTTTTTTTCACTTCCTACTCTATTTATTCATCTTTTCTCATATTATTCATTATTGGTTTTGTTGCTTATTATAAGGTGACCCTATCCATCTATTTTCTTCGAATAGATTCAAACCCCCACCGCCACTGCATGTTATATTGTGTGGGTATTAATTGTCCTCTTTTGTTTTTCTTGTCTATCATGTTATATTCCCAAATGTGCTGTGATTCTCTTAATACTGCTTACTCTCTTTTACTCTAGATCGTCCGCCAACTTCCTTTCGACTAACTGGTTTGGTTTCCCTTCCCTTTTTTTCATACTGCTCTTTTCCGTTTTTTTTTATTCCGCCTCTTATCCCTGTTTTGGATTCTTAAACATTTAAATTTTGGTTTTATCTTTTATCGGTTTTAATTTTTCACTCGATAGCGTTTTCTAGTACTTTTATACTAAGCGAGTTTTATAATTTATTAATATATATATATATATGTATATATTTATGACGATTCACCATTCGCAAAGTTCAAAAACAGAAGCACAAAACATACAAAAAAAAAATAAATAAATCAGTTGGTTCTATCAGCAGGTGGAGGCCTCTTCCACAACTCAAACAGCTTCAACCAACCCATCAACCCACCAAGAACTTTATCCGAATCAACACCTCCTACGTTCTCCACTGCTTCTAAACCGGCATCGCTGATTTCTGCAAGGAGCAAACTAGAGATCTTACTGCTGATGCGAGGCCGAGAAGTTGGTTTTTTTGTAATACGTGACTTTCGGATCCTTGTTGTCTTGTTCGACTTGTGTGATGTTGCCGTTGTGATCATCTGAGTTGACGAGGAGGACGTGCAAGGTCTGTGCAAAGATCTGGTGCTGAAGACTTGCGAGTCTGAGATATACCCTGTAGAGAAGAAGTTTATTATCGAGCGCCATATGCGTCGTAGCGTGCGGTACCTTGAGTACCTTGGTGCTGGTAGTGATCTCATTTTTTTTGTCCCTGTTTTTTTGATTTTCTTGTGATTCCTTTTGTTTTTTCTTCGGTGTGTTTGTGGTGTGTATGTATGGATTACTGGGAATTTGTTTAGATTGAATTGGTTTCTCAAATAAAATGATTTAGTAGTATTAGATTATTTTGAATTTGATATAGTTTGGTTTGATGTGTGCTTGGAGGGGAGGTAGAAGAAGAGTGGAAAGTGTAAATACAAGAAGGGCAGTTATCAAAAGGGAGGAAAACATGGACTTTTAAAACCTCGGCGGTGCAAAAATACTTGACGATCGACGCGACGATACATTTTTATGTTCGCCCGATATTTCGCTAACTTTTCTGTTGACGTGTTTGCGGGTCTTGTTTCTTCCAGGGGACGTTTTCTCGAACATTTTTTTTTTTCTGTTTGTAGATCCGTTGGCTTGATTTAAGATCTATATAGAGATCAATCGGCTGTTAGAATTTTGAGACAATCTTAGATTTTTTATATTGGTCAGTGTCTGTGTACCATTCATCGACTGACTTCGACACTTATTCTCCTGTCTCTGATTTTTCAATTCGATTTTTCACAGATTTACCTATTTTCCAAGCTCGTCTGAATGACAGCTACACTTTAGAATATAGAGATATACACAATCACATAGGATCATGAAGTTCGTGATATTGGCTGTAATAGCCAGCATTTTTTGGATGACGACGGTATTTGCCGACACCGACTACTACCAAGTGTTGGGCGTCCCTAGGGATGCTGACGAAAAAGAAATCAAGAAAGCCTACAGAAATTTGAGTAAAATTTACCACCCTGACAAAAATTCTGGTGACGAAACAGCACAGAACAAATTTATGGAGATTGGTGAAGCGTACGAAGTTTTGATGGATGCTGACAAGAGAGCCATTTTTGATAGATACGGTTCTGAAGGCTTGAAGAATGGCCAAGGGCAACAACAACAGCAGCACCACCACCACGGGTTCGACATGTTCGGCGACATGTTTGGAGACTTCTTTGGTGGCCACCGTCAACAGCAAGGCAGAGGTGGGAAACCAAGAGGTCGGGATGTGACCACAGCGATGGAGTTCACACTACAAGAGTTTTTCAACGGCCGTAACACCGATTTCAGCATCGAGTTACAAGATCTCTGTTCTGCGTGCGATGGGTCCGGTTCTCAAGATGGCAAAGTTCACGACTGTCCAAGTTGTAACGGCCAAGGAAGGGTGAGGATGAAGAGACAGTTGGCACCGGGTATGTTCCAACAGTTTGATACGGCATGTCAAAAGTGTGGTGGGAGTGGGAAACAGATCACCCATCGTTGTAAGAAGTGTGGTGGATCGGGTGTCATTCGTTTGGACAAACATCTAAACTTGCATTTGACTCCAGGTGCAGGTAGAGAGTCTGTCGAGACGTTTGCTGGTGAGTCGGACAAGAGTCCAGATTGGATTGCAGGTGATTTGCACGTCATTTTGAAAGAGGTCAAAGGTACAGGTCATATGGGGTACCGTCGTATCCAATCGAATTTGTACCGTACAGAGGCAATTTCATTAAGAGAGGCGTTGAAAGGTGGTTGGAGCAGGGAGATTCCGTTCTTAGACAGCTACGATTCATCGATCACGTTGAGTAGGAAGCAAGGTGAAATGATTGTTGATGGTGAAGTTGAGATCATCAAGGGTAAAGGTATGCCCATTCCAAACTCGGCTTATGATTTTGGAGATTTGTACGTGGAGTACGTTGTGGTGTATCCTGGCGGTGCCGACAAGAAGTTGATGAGTAAGTTGTACGATGAGCTATAGATTGTTAGACATGGGTGACCTGAATTGAATCTTTTTGTATTTGGCTTCTTCCATTTTGTTTGTTTTCTATTTGATAAGTTCAATCCCTTTGTGTGTTTTTTCTTGTTTTATTTGCTATCATCATAAAATAGATTAATATTATAAATTTCAATTATGTTCCCTTGATCATTCTTACAGATTCGTGTTTACTGTAAACCATAAATGGTTATAAATTTCTATAGTCATTCAATTGTTAGTGCTAGTGAAAATCCATGGTTGCTCAATGGGCAGTTGCTACCGTCATAACCGAGTCCAAAGAGCGCGAGCAAAAGTTATGATTCACATTTCACCCAATGGGCATCACATATATATACATGCTATATATGTCGGACATAAAGCACATGACCCACACCAGATATAAATTCCACCCCTTGCCTCATCTCATCGCCAATTGCAAAGAGAAGATCATCGAAAATCAGAATTCCATGGCAGATAAAAGAAGCTATAGGGTATATAGCGAGTTTTTCAGGCGGTGCTGAGAGAACAGCTACGGTGAAAGTGAAATTCATTTCTTTTTTCAGCTTGTTTGCTCGGATTTCTGTGTCGAGATTGAGGATGTTTATTCCGAGCCCGCTGATATGCTGGGTGTCCTTAATCTCGATCATCCTGTCCAGTTGTTTACATATCAACGTTTTCAGGCTGCTGATTACACTAATTATAATTATATGGATGCTATAAATTATCTTATTCTAAAATTAAGCATTAACCTTCATTGTCAACCAAGACATTAAATGTTTGAAAATTCCGTTATGTTATGGCTTGAATTACGATCTCTTCGGTAAAACAAAGTCACATTATGATGTCGCCGTCCAATTATCTGTAATTGCGGTGTTGTGATTGCACCGTTTGAAAATTTCGTGTTTTGGAATTTTCGTTCGAGACGGCGGAATTTGTGTTATGCTGTTTATTTTTTTCCTTCGGTATCAATCGTTTTCTGTCTTGTGTATATTCACATGGTATCAAATCAGTACCGTGATTCATGTTACTGTTATCCAACTGTGTATCTACACACACACAATATATATATATAGTATTCCTGTAAAAATATCCAGTTACAGCTATAATTACTGTCTGTTGTCATTCCTTCAGTATCCAACACCGACAAAGTGCACAGGCAGTCTGAAGTGAAAAGTGACCAGGAAATGGCCAGCACGTAAAATCTTATCACACTCAAAATAATTGCCTTATCTGGTATGCGCCGCACAGATCCCGAGGGGTACACAAACAGTTGTAGACGATTCCGCGCCCTTGTGAACACTGGCTTTTCCCCAATTCTTCCCAGGTGAACTCGCCTGGTGCCCGCTGTTCCCCCCCCCCCCCCCTTGATGACGGAGAAGGAACGCGGGACCCAACGATAGCCTGGGCGCACTCCCCCAGACTTTCCCTTTTGGGGAGGAAAATTCCGGCTCCCTTATCATGGGTTGCACTGATACGGGTGAATCGTGGAGGTGCTACCGGAATATCAAGCTGAATGTCCTTGTACTTGAAGTTTATAAATATCTCTTGATTTGTCCTTCTTGTGTTCTTCATGGGTTTGTTGCAAAAGTGAATTTACCAGACAGAAAACAATTATCGATTCACAAAATCCTTTTATTCAACCATGTCCTCCGCACAAGTCGCCAAACCAGCTCCACCACCAGAAGACAACCCAGCCGATAAGCTATTGCCAGGTGAACACACCCTACCAGCATCATGGTGGACTTCCCAAAAGGTTCTAGACTTTGAAAAGAAGGCCATCTTCTCCAGATCTTGGTTGTACACCACCCACAGCTTGAGATTCAAGAAGGCTGGTGATTACTACTCCTACACTTTCTTGGGAATGAACTTCTTCATCATTAAAACCAAAGCCGGTGAATTGAAGGCTTTCCACAACGTTTGCAGACACAGAGCCTACCCAGTCGTCAGAAAGGAAAAAGGTTCCTCCATCATCTTGGGTTGTAAATACCACGGTTGGTCTTACAACACTGATGGTTTGTTAACTAAGGCCCCACACTTCAACGAGATTGAAGGTTTCGATCCTGCTGCTAACTCCTTGTTCGAAATCAAGTGTCACGTCGGTAAGCACGGTCACGTGTTCGTCAACTTTGACAACACCGATGATGCTGTTCCATTCGAAGAATTCTTCGACGGTCTAGAAACGGAAATGGACGAATACGACTTCGACGATTACGAATACCACATGTCCTATGAATTGGACGGTGAATTCAATTGGAAGACCTTGATGGACGGTTACCAAGAATGTTACCACTGCCCAACTGCTCACCCAGGTTTAGCTACCGCTTTCAAGATGGAAACTTATAAAGTTGTTCCAAAGGGTAACTACTGCAGACACTACGCCAAGATTGTGGAAGAAGAAATTGCCATTCCTGAAGAAGAAGACGATGCCGATGTCGAATCATCTTGGTTCGGTTTTGGTAAGAAGAAGGCTGCACCAAAGAAGGCTGCTCCAAAGAAGGAAAACCCAGGTGGATCTTTCAACGGTCTATGGTGTTACTTGTTCCCAACCAACGGTATCAACTGTTACTCTCCAGCATGGTACAGTATTAGAGTGTTGCCAATTACTCCAACTAGAACCATCTTGCAATACGATATCTACACCAAGAAGGGTTTGGCTGATGACAAGAAGAAGGAGTTCGTTGACTTCTTGCAACAAGTCGAATTGGAAGATTACAACTTGTGTGTTGCTACCCAAAAGAACTTGAACCAAGGTGTTTACTCTACCGGCTACTTGCACCCATTGAAGGAAAAGGGTGTCTTGTACTATCAAGGTTTAGTTAAGGACATGGTCAAAAAGCACTTTGACTTGGAAACCAAGGCTGGTAAGGAAATCAACCCAGCTATGGTTGGTGGTAAGGAAAACTCCGAAGAAGCTGCTGAATTGGAAGCTTTGTGTGCCAAGATTGAATGTCAAGGTTCTAACCCAGAAACCGATTCTGGTCTAGAATGGTAAAACATTTGTTTTGAAATTTCTTTTATTCTTCCCATATTCCGCATAGCTTGTTTTTCTTTGTTTTTTTTTTTGCTCTAATGTGTTGTGTCCTGGATTGACATGGCATTTTATATCTGTTTCTGTGTTTTCTTTTGTTTATAGCGTTTTCAAAATAAAAATTAAGTGATTCTACTATATTAGCAAATGTAGAGTTGGGGTCTGGTTTTTAAGAGGATGTTGACATCTGCTTCAGATAGGGAAGAGATAGTTAGATGATGTGGTTAGCCCTAATCGCTGACGAAATAATGCATGCTAGAAATTAGTGCCGTATTCTTTCCCTAGTTTGCAGGAGGAATCAACCTATCGCCTTCACCACAATATATATTATACCTAGCCCAATAGGTTTTCATTATCAACACTTGATTGTGATTGTACTAAAACAATTCAATCAGAATTCATCAGAAGTGGACCCGTAGTCATGTTTAGAGATCGGTAAAAAAGCTGTGGTCAAGTAGTGAAAGATTCAAGGCAACTATATGGTTATATCCCATTTTCAACCCATTTGCAAATACAATAAAAATTCTCTAACTTTGGATTGCTTAATCAATCCACAATGAATAGCTCACCGCAAGAGTAAGCTGGGAGCGCTCCGTCGGCTGTTTGGTTATGGTAATTGCGTTGATTACCACTACTGTAGATTTGATTCATTGTTATTGTTTTCTAAAGTTCTTACAATAGCACTTGACACCCTGGGGAAGGCTAGTACGACGTATATATATATATATGGATTAAACTCCTTTGAATTCTATCGCATCGACAATACCGGTTCCTGTTGCTGAGAACAATAGCCGTGAGCATCTAACAACGCAGTGCGAACAATAAATAATGTTGAGTTGAGCAATCTGATGCGACGTGGGTGAGGCCTCGATTGATTTTCTCCGTGTCGGGCTAAATATACGTTTGCAGGTCAGATAACGGCCGCTAACTATTGTACTTACCCATCCAGATCTTGATAACCACCAGACAGCTTCGAGGACAATCTGTTTGCTTTATATTATTGCTATGAGTTTTGATCAGTGACCTTGGAGGACTATATATTGGTATGCATTTCTCCTTCCCGACACACCTCACCAAAGCTAGCTAGTCATTTAACTATCATTATCATCCTCATATAAAACCATCCACACATTGAAATATGACCATCCAAGCTCAAAAAGTGAATATCGCTATTGATAGAGGTGGAACCTTTACCGATGTCATCGCTGTAATTCCTGGCCAAAAGGACTACGTTTTCAAATTATTATCAGTTGATCCAAATAATTACAAAGGTATGTCTTTTTCACACACTCGTTTTTTTTTTATTTTGAAACATGCCAGTCAAGGTACTAACTTCTAGTTTTTTTGTTTGAAATATAGATGCCAATATTGAGGGTATTAGACGTGTTCTTGAACATGTTACTGGTACGAAGATCCCAAGAGGAACTCCACTTGATGTTTCACCTGTTGAATCGATTCGTCTAGGAACTACGGTCGCTACTAACGCCCTACTAGAAAGAAAAGGAGAAAGAGCTGCCTTTTTGACTACGAAGGGTTTCAAGGATATCTTACATATTGGTGACCAATCCAGACCTGATCTTTTTAAACTGCTTGTTCAAAAACCAGGTGTTTTGTACGAGAAGGTGGTTGAGATCGATGAAAGAGTTACTTTGGCTGCGTTCTCTGAAGATCCTGAAGAGAAAGATTTCAAGGATCACTTGGACGGTGTCAACTATGTCGAAGGTCAAACCAAAGAAGTCATCCAAGTACTGACTCCCATCAATATGGAAAGTGCAATTGCCGAATTGACCAAATTGAAAGAAGAGGGCTTTGAATCGCTTGCTATTTGTTTGATCCATGGTTACAATTTCCAAAAGCACGAGAAACAGTTAAAGAAAGCTGCCGAAGATTTAGGTTTCAAGTTTGTTGTCACCTCTCATGAAACCATGCCAACCATTAAAGCGACCCCTAGAGGTCAATCCACGGTTATTGAGGCATACCTAACTCCAGTTATCAAGATTTACATTAACAATTTCCTAAGTGGTTTCAAACCAGGCTTTGAAAAACACACAAGAATTGAATTCATGCAATCAGATGGTGGTCTGTGCTCACATGATAACTTCACAGGTTTGAGATCTTTGTTGTCTGGTCCTGCTGGTGGTGTAGTGGGTGCAGCATCAACTTGTTACGACGGTAAGCTTGGACGTCCTATTGTTGGTTTTGACATGGGTGGAACATCTACTGATGTCTCGCGTTTCTCTGGCCAGTATGAACACGTTTTCGAAACTCTGACAGCTGGTGTCAATGTTGCCGCTCCTCAACTTGATATAAGTACCGTTGCAGCTGGTGGTGGGTCTATCTTATTCTATGACAATGGTGTTCTGAGAGTCGGACCTGAATCGGCATCTTCTCATCCTGGTCCTGCTTGTTATAGAAAAGGAGGTCCGTTAACTGTCACGGATGCCAACCTTTTCACTGGAAGAATCTTGCCAGAATATTTCCCAAAGATTTTTGGCCCTAATGAAGATTTACCACTGGACACCGAAATTACCAGAAAGAAGTTTGAAGAGTTGACCGAAATAATCAACAAAGAAAACCCAGATACTCCAAAGACTCCCTACGAAGTTGCACTTGGGTTCTTGAAAGTTGCTAATGAAACGATGGCTAAACCTATTAGACAGTTAACCGAGGCAAAAGGTCTTGCTGTGTCGAGTCACGACCTGGTCTCATTTGGTGGTGCTGGTTCCCAAAACGCTTGTGACTTGGCAACAATCTTGAAAATAGACAGAATTGTTATCCACAAGTACTCCTCTATTTTGTCCGCTTATGGTATTGCATTAGCAGATGTTGTTCAAGAAATTCAAGAGCCAGCTAATGATGTTTACACGAAGGAAGTACTACCAGAGTTATTCAAAAGATGTGACACTTTAAAGGCAACCGTTCAAGATAAATTAGTTAGTCAGGGTATCAAGCCAGAGGATATCACGTTTGATATCTACTTCAATATGGGATTTAATGGTTCTGACACCAAGATTATGGTTGTTGAACCAAAAGATGGTGATTTTTTGAAAGAATTTATTAAGATTCACGAAAGAGAGTTTTCATTTGTTGACGACACCAGAAACGTTTTGGTTCACGATTTGAGAGTGAGAGCTTCCGGAAGTATTTCAAAACTGACTGAACGATCAGCATATGAAGATTTGAACTCCATCAAGCCTTTCAAAGTTGCCAAGGGTATCGAGGAAAAGACTCAAATGATGGTCTTTGAGACTGGTGCTTCCGAAGCCAAGATTTACAAGTTGAAGAATATCGAAGCCGGTTCTGAGATTGAAGGTCCTGCTCTTTTGCTAGATGAAACCCAGACTATAATCTTGACTCCAAACTCAAAAGCTGTTGTTTTACCTAGACACGTTGTCGTCAACTTAACCTCTGTTGGTACTCAGGCGTCCATTTCGACCGATTATGTTGATCCTATCCAACTAGCAGTGTTTTCCAACAGATTCATGTTTATTGCTGAAGATATGGGTAGAACATTACAGAAGATTTCTGTTTCTGCTAATATTAAGGAAAGAATGGACTTTTCCTGTGCTTTGTTCGACGAAGAAGGTAATTTGACTGCAAATGCGCCTCACGTTCCGGTTCACTTGGGATCGATGTCACATTCGGTCAAATATGCTAAGGATTATTGGGGAGACAATATCAAACCCGGAGATGTTTTAGCTACCAACTCACCTCAGTGTGGTGGTACACATTTGCCTGATATTACATTAATCTCACCAGTCTTCATTGATGGTAAGATCAGATTCTTCACTGCTTCAAGAGCTCATCACGCAGAAATTGGTGGTATTACTCCAGGATCCTTACCTCCGGATGCCAAGTTCTTAGAAGAAGAAGGTGTGATCATTCATACGTGGAAAATGATCTCTGAAGGTAAGCTTGATTACGATGGTCTACACAGATACTTTGTTGAGGAGCCTGCCAAATATCCAGGGTCTTCTGGTACAAGAAAGTTGAAGGACAACATTTCAGATTTGAAAGCACAGGTTGCCTCAAATCAAAGAGGTGTTAATTTATTGTATGATCTTTTCGAGGAATACGGTACCGAAAGTGTGTTATTCTACATGTCAAACGTCAGAAAGTCAGCAGAACTTGCTGTCAGACAGTTTTTCAAAAAGCTTGCTGTTACCCATAAGGATCAATTGCCTTTGAGCGCTGAAGAATACCTTGATGATGGTTCTAGATTGTGTTGTACCATCTCAGTTGATGGTGAAAAGGGGGAAGCTGTGTACGATTTTACTGGTACTTCACCACAAGCTTACAACTGTTACAACGCCCCACCTGCCGTCACTCATGCCTGTATTCTATATGGTTTGAGAGTCTTGATCGATGCTGATATTCCTCTTAATGAAGGCTGCTTGATTCCAATCACCATTAACATCCCAGAAGGGACCATCTTAAATCCAACTGTCGATGCAGCTGTGAATGCTGGAAATGGTAACACTTCACAAAGAATCAACGACACCATTATGAAATGTTACCAAATGTCTGCTGCTGCTACAGGGAGTATGAACGTTTTGGCCTTCGGAAGATCCAAGAAGCTGCTTGATGATGGAAGGGAAGTTGACGGTTTTGCTCATCTTGATACTATTGCTGGCGGCAGTTGCGCAAGTTACATGGGTCCAGGTTACGATGGTGTGCAAGCCAACATGACCAACACCAAGATCACCGATCCGGAAATCTTGGAGAGCAGATATCCAGCAATCTTGAGGGATTGGTCGATCAGAAAGGGATCAGGTGGTAGAGGTAAGTACAAAGGTGGTGATGGCCTTCAAAGAATCACCGAATTTAGCATCCCTCTTGAAGTCACATGTGCTGGGTTCCGTCGTGTCAATGCACCTTATGGATGTCGTGGTGGTGAAGAAGGTAAACGTGGTGAGACCTTGTATGGTAGAAGAAAACCAGATGGAACCATCCAATGGATTCATTTAGGAGGTTTCACTCAATTGTCCGTGCAAGCTGGCGACCTGATTAATATTAGAACTCCGGGATCTGGAGGTTATGGTGTGCCTGAAGAGAAGAATGAGACTGTTAGTGGCACCTTCGAATCCGAATATAACCCATCGTTTTCATATGTTCCATTAGCTGGTGGTAGACTAGGAAATATGATCAGTGCCTCTAACTCTTCCCAGTAGATCTGTATATGTCCGTTTTGTGTTCTCTTTTATATGCCTTTGATTATTTTATGCGCAATATATGCCTTAACATTGGGTGCTCACTTATCTTCTATTTTGCCTTTCAGGTTTTCTTTTTCAACCTCATCAGAAAATCAGACCACGAAAAGGACTTTCGTTATAGTTTAACATAGAATAATTGCTTAAGTGGTATACCATTATGTCTTCTTGTTGTGGGCATTGTTGTTAGTACTTTAAATATCTAAGCTTTTAATATCTGTGATCCTCATAGTTTTAAATTAGGAACATCATTTTTTTTTAATTCACTCAATTTAACTGGTTAATACAAATTGATTTAAAACTTTGGCAGTTCTTTGCCTAAAAAAAATTTCTATATAAACTAATAAAAGATACAGAGTATGTACTATAATATTGATAAAAGAACGATAGCGAGTTTTTATGAAAGGTGTATGCATCATTTCTAGGCAATAGTTACAGTTTTGGCGTGCTCTCCTTAACCCAGTCAATGTCTTTGATATCTGGAAATTCATAGGAAACCCTCCAATCACAATCTGAGCCATCAAATGAAGAATCAGCGCTCTTCCATTTCCATGCCTCATCGAAATACTCATCAAGCGTTCCTTCCAACTTTGCAGTAATATATTTACCAATATTAGGCAACAGCTTATAGGCATGTCCAGAATCACCACTGGCAATATACAAGTTCGAATAACCGGGAACTTTATCAATGATAAAATTTGAATCCTGGGTATCGGCAATCCAACAAACTTTACTGTCAAATAATTCGTGGTAAGATAATTCAGGACAGTATTTCACAAGCAACTTCTTAGCTTCATCGACACAATGCTTTGGCATAGTATCGGACAAATTCATATTGTGATATCTTGGAAGTGACAATTCTTCGTTCTTTCTATGTGGATCTTGAATATTGTTGCTAACTCCAGAACCAGGAAGAGCAATTTTCAGTATCTTGGTATCTGGGTCAGGGGGAAAGAAGTATCCCATTTCAGCATCGAATAAGACAGGCATGTCTTTGTAGTATTCAAATTCCTTATCTGTCAACTGGATGTGAGTGACAAACAATCCTGTAGCTGATTGCTGCCCCTTTAAATCGATCACCTGACCAGTTGATGCACCACAACAAATAACAATTTGGTCTGCTGTGTAGATACTGCCACTTGAGACCTTAACGAAGGCTTTACCGGCCCTATCTTCAACTGCGATGGCTTTACCAGCATTACCAAACTTGAAAGTCACACCTAGTGATTTGCACTTTTCGTAAGTAGCAGTCAATGATTTAGAAGCATACCCGACACCTGCGACTGATGTAAACTTGGACTCCTCGTTGGCTTGGAGTTGATTGTATTTCAAGAATTTGAACTTTTTCGATAACTCTTCACCTCCAGTATAATACACAAATGGGTCTCTTCCAAGACATGTTACCACATTGGCAATCCCAACGGCTTCAAATTTTCTTCTACCTTCATGATGGGAAGGCGTAATCAACAATCTACCACACTCATTGTAAGAGTCTTTAAGAATTGGATCAGACTTCCACATGTCGATGGCTTCAAGACTCAATTTGGTGTATTCCATATCAGCATACTCAGCTCTAATAATCTTGTTATAATCGCAGGCAGCAGACCATGGAGAAGGTGGCTCATAAGCGTCGATTGCCGTCACCGAGTAACCTTTCTCGGCCAGAACTTTGACTGTGGAAAGACCAAAGACCCCACAACCAACAACCAAAACTGATTTATCCATGGCGTTAGTCTGTTATGTTGTGTTGCAAATGTATGATAGCAAGGTCCTTATTTTGCAATGATAGGTATCGGCGTAGAAACACTAAGATTATCCCTTTTATAGTTTCAACTGAGAGATTAAAATCCACATCGGAAGCATGACATTCGGTCAAAGTTCAAACAATCGATAGGATGGAAATTTTATACAGCCTCCTCAGCTGAGCATGCATGGTTCGATTCCACAATCTTTACAACCAACGATTAACCATGCCGCTGAGTTCATCGTTGTATTCGGATGAAAAGTTGAAAGAATGCGCTATCTCTGTATCTATCGTTTGGCTGTTGCACGGGTCGGATCTGTTAACTTATCCTGCAACATTGCGATGGACGTTGTCAACTAGCCAACAAACAGCAACCGCATCCAGGGTAACCGATCCCGCGCGCGACTGCGATCTCGTCGAGGTACCAAACTTTATTGTCTTCCTTGCCGTGCGGCTTCTGTATCGGTCTGCGGACCGAGAGACAGCTAAGTTATGGATCGGGTTATCGATGGCCTTCAGTTAAAGAGAGGGAGGGGGATTACAAAAAGTGCTGTGATACGTTTTGCCTTTCAATGGTTCATAAATATTAATCTTTCACCATATTCTACAGACTTAGTAGCAAAAAATTGGCGCTACAGTTTGCACAGTTCGAGCAATTTGTCTCACCACAACAGCAAAAATGACATTCGAGGTGGAGCAAGTTTTGAATCAATTGACACTCAAAGAGAAGTTGGAACTTCTTTCGGGAACAGACTTTTGGCACACCAAATCCTTACCGGAATATGGTGTTCCTGCTGTCAGATTATCCGACGGTCCCAATGGTATAAGGGGAACCAAATTCTTCAATGGTGTACCTTCCGCCTGTATACCTTGCGGGACCGCTTTGGGCGCCACTTTCGACAAAACGTTAATCAATAATGTTGGTAAGCTGCTCGGTAGAGAGGCAAGAGCTAAAGGTGCCTATATGGTTTTAGGTCCAACTGTTAATATTCAAAGGGGGCCGTTAGGTGGCAGAGGGTTTGAGTCTTTTAGTGAGGATCCATTTGTTTCTGGTTTGATTGCTTCAGAGATCATAAATGGTATTCAATCAGAAGGTGTTGCCGCTACGATCAAGCACTTTGTTTGCAATGATATGGAGCACGAGCGTAAAGGTTCTAATTCATTGGTTACTGAGAGGGCTTTGAGAGAGGTCTATTTGATTCCATTCTTGATTGCATTGAAGCTTAGTAACCCAAGAGGCTTCATGACTTCTTATAATAAAGTCAACGGTGTTCATGTTTCGGAGTCCAGAGAATTGATTGGAAAAATACTGAGACAAGAATGGGGCTACGATGGAATTATCGTCAGCGATTGGTTTGGGACCTACAGCACTGTTGAGTCATTAACTTGTGGTTTAGGCGATCACAAAACAGTTGGCGATACTTTTGGGATTGTTAAAAACTTTGGTGGAGTGGACTTAGAGATGCCTGGTCCAGGGGTTTGGAGATCCAACATATTGTCACATGCAATCACCTCAAACAAAATGGTGGAAGCTGTGGTTGATCAATCTGTTCGTAATGTTTTGAAGTTAGCCAAAGATTCTTTAATTGCGGGGTTCTCTGAAAACATGCCTGAAACTAAACTAGACAATGACGACACATCCAGACAACTTCGTGAAGCGGCCGCCAGCTCAATTGTTTTATTAAAGAACGAGGAGAATGTTTTACCTCTGCAGAAGAATAAGAAGACTTTGGTCATTGGTCCTAATGCTAAGTATGCTGCTTACTGTGGAGGAGGTTCGGCATCTTTGAACGCCTACTATGCAATTACTCCGTACGAAGGCATTGCCAACAAAATTGAGGATCAGTCACTTTTATCATACTCAGTTGGTTGCTACACTCACAAGTTTTTACCGCTCATGGACAATATCATCCAAACTGCGGATGGAAAAGCAGGGTTTACTTTCAGCTTCTTCACTGAACCACATGATGTTGTTGACCGTGTTCCATTTGATGTTTTGCATTTGACCAAAACAAGTGCGTATCTCATGGATTACAAACATGAGAGGATTAAGGATACCAAAATTTTTTACGGATTAGTGGATGGTTATTTCATCCCTGAAGAAAGTGGCACTTACGACTTTGGCCTTTGTGTTAGAGGTACTGGAAAATTATTTATCAATGGTCAGGAAATTGTTGATAATGAAACCAACCAGACTCAGGGAACGAGCTTTTTGAACAATGGTACCATTGAAGAAACTGGAAGTATGTTCTTGAATGCTGGAGAGAGATACCATCTTACTTGTACGTTTGGATCTGGTGCCACAAGTAAGCTTACTGCATCGAAGGCAGTTGTTTTTGGAGGCGGTGGTATTTCTTTTGGATGTGCCAAGAGAATAGATGAAAAGGAGGAAATTCAAAATGCATGTCGCTTAGCTGCAGAAGCAGAACAAGTTGTTGTCGTTGTTGGTCTCAACCAGGACTGGGAATGTGAAGGGTTTGACAGATCTCACATGTACTTACCAGGTGGATCAGATAAGCTTGTCGACCGCTTGTTGGAGGTGAACAGCAACGTTGTTATAGTTAACCAGTCCGGCACTCCAGTTTCTATGCTTTGGGCGACGAGAGCCAAGTGTGTTGTTCAATCTTGGTTTGGTGGTAATGAGACAGGTAATGCGATTGCAGATGTCCTATTTGGCGACTTCAATCCTTGTGGTAAACTTCCATTGACTTTTCCAATAAGAGTGGAGAATAATCCTGCTTATTTGAGTTTTAGAAATGAAGCAGGAAGGGTTTTGTACAGTGAAGATGTTTACGTCGGGTATAAATATTATGAAGCTGTTGGTATCCTGCCATTATTCCCTTTTGGGCATGGTTTATCCTACTCTCAATTTACCTACCACGATTTAAACGTGGAAATTGTTGATGACAACCTTAATGTGTCGCTTACAGTGGAAAACACTTCCAAGATAGATGGTTCCGAAGTTGTTCAAGTCTATGTTGCCGCTAAGGATGCTATTATTGGAAGACCTAAGAAGGAACTTAGAGATTTCTGCAAAGTTTCGGTCGAAGCAGGAGACAAAGTAGAAGCTAAATGCAGTATTAATTTATTATTAGCTTCTTCTTTCTTCGACGAACAGTTAGGATGCTATAGGGCTGAAAAAGGTACGTATCGAGTTCTTGTTGGAAGCTCCTCTAGAGATATACGTCTTTCTGAGGACTTTGAGATCTCCACCACGAAATTGTGGAGGGGTCTACCTTAAGTGTTAAATCATTAATTTGTATAAGAGTAAACTGTTTGTATCGCATCATTCAATAATTTAGTTACGCTGTTAATACATTTAACGTATTTGTTGTATTTATAATATATTCCAAAGAGTTTGAAAGAGATATGATAATTCACCAAATCTCCGCCTGCTCACGTTATGATGATGTGATAAACGGTATAACAGATTTTAAGCACTCTGACAGGCAGGGTTGCTTCTCTATATTAACCAAACGTGAAGATTTTTATTGTTTAAAACTTACGGAGGACCTATATCATTAAGGATTTAAATATTATAAAGATTAAATATAAATAGCATAACTCAATTTTGCTATTTGAAAAAAAAAAGAACTAGGAATAAGAAAAAATAAGACTAAAAAGAAGAGATTGTTCGGATCTAAACAGATGTTTAAGATGTAGCAAATTATCTATTGCAATTAAACTTCCTTGGTTTTAACAACCGCTTGAGTCTTTAAGTCCATGTCGCTGCTTTCAACATCAACAATCTTTTCAGTGATAAAATGTTCAGCACCAAGTTCATTCTGGGTAAGTTCATCCTTATCAAAAATAAGTGCTATCTCTTCAAGAGAATACCCTCTGGTTTCTGGGAAAATGAAATAAATCACTGCAAAAATGATAATCTGAAGACCCAAATACACAATATAGTATTTCCAACCAATAGCAGCAATGGCAATACCGTTAACAAAAATGTTGAAAAAGACAGAGGAGTTTAGAGCAAACATCGACAAAAACAAACCCTTAGATCTGGTATGTTGAGGGAAGAGTTCCGAAGGGTAAGACGTAACAAGAGGAGTGTAGGCAATATCGTACATACCATAGACCACAAAGATGAAGACAATAATACCTGAACCAATTGGCTTGTTTTGTTCCTCATATAATGCAGTGATGGTTGTCAAACCGATGTAACCAACAAACAAACCGGCAGTTGAAACCAGTAGCAAAGTCTTACGACCGAAACGATCAACACATAGAGCACCCCCAATGGCGACAATCAAGTTAAAGACTTGGATGAAACCGTTCAACAACGTTTGTTTCCAAACTTCAGTGATACCGACAGAGATGAAAACTGAACTCAAATATGAACTGACAATACCACTACCACACCATTGCGAGGCAAATCCTAAGAAACAGCTGATGAACAGTCTTCTTCTGTTACCCTTGGTAGCAAATAAGGACATCCAAGTTGTTGCGTTGTTCATTTCCTGGACCTTCAAAGCCTTTTGAATTTCTTCCATTTCAAATTCGACCAATGGAAGATATTGCTCCTCATAACCAGCATGAAACTTTAATAGAACCTCCCTAGCTTCATCGAGTCTTCCTTTAGATGCTAACCAACGGGGTGATTCAGGTGACCAAAGAAAAACTGGCATTAAAACCACAGGAAGCATAACTTGTAAAGCTAATGGAACTCTCCAGGCAGTATTTCCAGCGTAATCTCTGGTACCGTAGACAATCCATGCGACCAGAACAGAACCTAAATAGAACATGGAGTGATAAAGAGCACCAAATTTACCTCTTTGAGTTGGGAAGGCAATTTCGTTGATGTAGATTGAAGCAGAGTAGTTACAGGCCGCGCTGAAACCTGTAATGACACGTCCCATGATGTAGGCTGCCTGGTTTTGAGCAGCACCGGCAACAATGGCACCCAAGCAGATTAAAATCACAGTCATTAGAACAACTGGCTTTCTACCGAAACGATCACAGATTGATGGAATGAATAAGATGATACTGACTGTTCCGATGAACGGGCATGCATTAATGAAACCTAACCATGTTCCTGATGGCATGTCAAAAAACGCTTTCCAAGCTGTAAGAGCTTGAATGGCATTGGTAAGGGCCGAGTCATATCCGATGGCAGCAGCATACATCATGTAGTTCATGACAATGATGTTTAGCTTGACGATATTTGGTCTTTTGTACCATGGACGTGGATCCTCTGGTAAGATCTCTGCAATTCTGGCACCAGCAGCGTTGTTTTCGTTGACCATGTCTTATTGGATGGGTTGAGTGCTGGAAGGGAAGTTAATGATTGAACAACTCAATTATTCAACGTTATAATCATTTTTGAGGGTCAAAACATAACTTATTTATTGTGATCAGACCCAAGTGAAAAATTTAGGTCATCGACCTTATCGGGAGTCAAATAAATTTCTCGAGGAACAAAGTTAAGCGGATCGGTGTCCGTTTTTAGTCGGGTTTGCTCAAAATTGAAGTGGACAACAAAGGTTTCTTGTTCGCCGAGGTTATAAATTCCGCCACAGTTGAGAGCTGGTATCTGGGATAGTGAGAAACAGTCGAACGAGTATGCTGATCCGCCAATCGTCTCTGGGGAAGCACATTGTGGCTTCGTTGGGGTGCTGATAATCATCTCTATCGTTTTATCAGTACATGAGCATGGGTATACTGACACTTGTTGAACAGGTCTGTCTCTTGGCTGCATTTTAGTTTGACTGAGAGTCTAGATTTAAACGGTCCGACCGATGAGGGTACTTTTACGAGGTGGGCGGATCGACTACTCGACGAGGGGGAAAAACTGGGGAGCAGCTTTCTTTATCTTGCGGTTGTCGTTTTCTTTGTAAGTTTTTTTGAGTTTTTATACGAGTAGGGTGTGTAAACAATGCAAGATTGTATGTTTGGGTAATCCATGTGTTCAATACAATCAAGGCTGTTTGGCAATTTTCACCCGCTGGCAGATTAGTGATAATGCGGCGAGACCCAACCTCAAGCTTCGATCTATATATTAATCCGCCTGCACTGCGCCATGCCAGGGTTTACCTGTTGGCTGGCTTGTCTCGCCGTGCGAGGCCATCTACACTCTACAGCCACGCCAAAGGGTTTATTGTTACGACGCGTTCCCGTGAGAATGCTAACTATAACAGTCAACTGACAATGATACACGTTCATACACATAGAAAAGATAAAAAAAGACATATTAAAATCAAGCCAAAGCAAGAACAAAAGACGATTTTCCTAAGATATCCCTCCAATCAAAGAAGTGGTTAAAACTATTTTTTCTTCTTAGATAGCCCGTCCTATCTTCTATCACCATATCATAAACTTTCCAGATCGTTTCTGAGGCCTTTCTGATTCTGAATATAGAGCTCATTGGCCATCTTTCTTCTAGCTTATCAAATATCTCCAGTAATTTCAGTCTCGTGTGCTCTCCCGAAACACCGATGATGTTACAACAACTTGCAATGAGGAGACACCACGATGGGAAAAAAACAATCTTCTCCAAAATTACAATCCTCTCCAGTAGTGACAACAACTCCGGGAGTAATCGGAAATAAATAGCAGCAAAATTATAGGATGAGTAGATTTGTAACTTCCCATCAAAAAGCAAAGTGCAAAAGTACGTCTTTGCTGCAGAATAGTACACTTCTGAACACAGTCGTAGTTCCTCGGCGGCCATGTCTGTGATACTCAATTGTTGTTTCAGGTTTTCAAGGTCTGTCCAAAGAGACATATACTTCGAGCTCAACTCATCTTCTGTAATTTCGTTGGAGTCGCGAAGATGATTAAGCATGACCAGTTGGTATATGATGTGTAGTAGTCTCGGTGAACAACCAAACATATGATCTATAATTTCATAGGTGAAATATGACTCCATGATTGGCCATGGATACTCTTTGATGAAAAACTGTAATCTGGATCCCTTTAGTGTACTCATCAACATGATGTATCTCAATGAAAAATACCTATACGCAAATAATAACACTGGCGATGCAATTATTTTCCCAGGAGCCAAAATGGAGAAAATCAAAGAGGCCTCCTTCAAATGAGTTACCCATGAAGGACTTCCTTTGAAACTAATATCTAATGAGCATAAAGTGATTATGGTGATAACCAACTTTTCCAATGTATCATCTACATATATATTAGTATCTAAGACTTTGTGTAAAGAATCAATTGCCTGGTTTTGAAATTTGCTGTAATAAGAATAATATGTCTCGATCAATTTTAGATCTTTCTTATTAGCAGTGAGCGCTGTCTTCAGCAGCGCTTGAGCACTAAGAGCTAGAACAGATTGGCGTAATGCTGAGAACGTTTGGCAACCTGGAATGATTAACGATCTAAATTCGTTGGGTGAGTAGTCAGAACCCGAAAACGTTTTCGTTTTGCTCAATGTATCACAGTAGTAATTAAACAGAATTTCTTCACCAATTTCAAAGTGTTCAGCGGGTTGGCCTGGTAAAAATTCATTGAATTCCTTCTCTTCATATTCCATCGTTTCCTCATTCTCATCTGAACTCCCATATAAAAGCAAGTCATAGAAAAGGTTTCCCAGCTTTACGTCCCAATTGGTAAAATTAAGATAGAACGCCTTCGGTGGTCTTATCGTAGGCGGTTGTAACTCAGTGGCATCAACAAACTGGTCCTGTTCATATGTCAATTGATAAGTTTTCAACCAAGTCAACTTCAGCTGGTAACTGCAGGGAAGTTTTAATCTTATGCAGTTACTGCAAGATGGATGCAGCTCTAACAGAGTAGTTAGTATGGATTACTTTGTTCGATAAAGTGGGCTTTTGAAAATGTCTTAACTTACCATCGCATTTCTTCTTGCGCTCTGAATATCCATTTAAGGGTGTGTTAGTATATCTCCATCGAATTGCAAAAAGTTAATCAAAACTACTTACTTTTGCACGTTTCACAACCTGACCTCGATTTTTTGCCTTGTATTTTAGGTTTCTTGACTCTTTCCGTCATATTGGTGGTAATAAATTCCTAGCTGGAAAATTCACTAGGCCTTTAGAAGGTGAGATTTTCGAAGGTACAAAAATCGGTCAAATTTCCGTATGATAACCGGTCTCGCTCGGTCTTATCAATTACGTAATTCATTTACTCAACTAGGAAATTGGAGTTGGGACTCGGTGTTTACCATGCATAGGGAGCCCTGAATGGATCCCACACCCCCACCCCTATCAGAGTGAAGCTAATTCTATTGACGACTTCGGAGTATTTACCTTAGAAATTACTATATTGGTTTATTGGCAAGGTAATTTCAATCTACTACATTACCCTTCTTATACGGCAACTCTCCAAGCTGTGTTGAATGACTATGGTATAGCAAGTTTCTGTCACCAGGGTCATTTAGCAAGATAGTTTGTTTTTTGCGGATCATAAATTTTAAATTTTAGCAATCGGATAATGCAATTGGGAAGATGAAAGTTTAGAAGATCTGAGAGAATGTAGATTAACTCGGGTGGACCTGGTTACAGACAGGCTGGTTCTTATATTTTTCAGTTACTTTTAGAAAACGTTGGTTCACATCTCTGTATCCTCATAGTTGCTTTTCAACGATATCTTTTAAAAAACGGGGCAACATGTTATGAAAATTGTTTCTATTTTTAGTTAGTTATCTATCTAACGTTTAATTGCCAGACACATTGGTAACCTGGGTGCCACCAGACCATTGGAAGTAAGAGTAAGGTGCTGGGCAGGGGAGAGCATCTAGCTTCCAAAAGTTGAAAGCACGGTGTAAATCTCTCAAACATTGGCTACATGACCTTTCCCAACTTAGAGACCATATATACGGTAGTTGAATGTGTACCAGAGCATGCGAAAGTGAGCTGTAACATGTATATACAATTAAGATTTTGCCAATGCGCCAAAAATCCCGTCATACATGCAAGGGGAACTCAGCCTTGGCTAAACTTTAGATCCCGATCCGAGGCTGTGTGCAGTGTGCACTGCGTGCAATGTACATACTACAGACCCGTGCCCCAAAACTAAACAGTGTGTAATGTTTATGATGACCCTCCCTTCCCTGTTTAATCCACTGCCTCTTAACACTCAAACCCAATGTTTATCATGTTGATAGTATTCTTCTGAAGTTCCTATATAAGCCATCACATTGCCGTCTCTTTTTAAGTAATTTTGCTCAAGATGTTTCTCATATTCCATCACACAACACTCAAACAACCCCTCAAACAGTGCATTACAAAATGAAATATACTTACTCGCTATTAACAGCTGCAGCATTTGCTTCGACTTCTTTTGCTGCTTACGTTCCAAGCCAACCGTGGACAACATTGACCCCAACTGGTACATTGACAGCCACCTCTGACATGACCAGCAAAACTTTTGGAATTGTCGTCCAAACAATGGATTCAAATGCTGATAGCAAAGTCAAGAGAAATGTTGCTATGGACACTCCAGTTGCACACACAGTCAGCAGTATCGACGAAGCAGAAAGACTTGCCCTAGGTCTTCCAAAGAAGATCAAGAGAAATGTTGCTATGGACACTCCAGTTGCACACACCGTCAGCAGTATCGACGAAGCAGAAAGACTTGCCCTAGGTCTTCCAAAGAAGATCAAGAGAAATGTTGCTATGGACACTCCAGTTGCACACACCGTCAGCAGTATCGACGAAGCAGAAAGACTTGCCCTAGGTCTTCCAAAGAAGATCAAGAGAAATGTTGCTATGGACACTCCAGTTGCACACACCGTCAGCAGTGTCGACGAAGCAGAAAGACTTGCCCTAGGTCTTCCAAAGAAGATCAAGAGAAATGTGGCTATGGACACTCCAGTTGCACACACCGTCAGCAGTGTCGACGAAGCAGAAAGACTTGCCCTAGGTCTTCCAAAGAAGATCAAGAGAAATGTGGCTATGGACACTC
>JAJMAB010000050.1:63630-114323 GCA_030564825.1 Ogataea sithepensis | reverse complement strand
TATGAGACTTCTAGTTGTAATCTGAATTGTCAGATGTGGTCTCAAAGAGGACTCGCAGGTTACATAAGCATGTACGTACTATGTGAGTCCTCATATAAATGAAACTAAGCAAACGTATGTTTGCTTCCCTCTATGTATCACTTTAGTCTTCTTGTTCTTTATCGGTTTTACCACTATCATAGATTACATATAGTATATATCTTAACACAAGTATATTCATTATATTACTATAGTGTAATACTCCAGCTGTATCCCTCCTGGGTATACATGCTCTCCCAACATCACAAGTTACTGCTGGTACTTTGACATCGTTATACCCAACTTATTGTTGAGCTACTACAATCTATACATCTCTTCAGGACTTCCTAGATTCTAACTTCAACAAATCCCAGTAACTCAACAGAACCTTCTCTCTTAGATATATCCCTGTTCGGGAGGACACATCCTTGTCCATCGCCTACTTCTCGTCTGAAACATTCTCCTTCCGAGTTACCATAATTATCTTCAGCAAATTTGTTACTCCTTCCAGTTTCCAACAGGTTCCATCACATTTAAAAGGACTAAGTTTAACAAGTGAATTCATCCTCTGATCATATTGCGAGACAGTAACCCAGACGTTTCAACTTTGCTACCTGTTTGATATCGACAACTTCCCGGTTTCCAACCCTCAAAATTCCGATAACATATTTAGATTCTTTGTAGCCACCTTCTGTGTTGTACCGGACTCTATCAAATTTCTTGCTCGATGATAATATTTGGTGCTTCTCCACAAGCTGGAAAGAGAATGTCTTTATTGAGCAGCCCATGAATAGCTGACTGGTTTTAGAACTTTCATGGAGGTCTATTTCTATGGGTTCCTCTAAACATTGTTTTAGAGTCAATACTTCCGGAGTGTCAAGTCTGCAGAGTGGCACTCTTAAACCAGGAAACAATACACGAATAAGTTCAGCTTTGTCTGTAAACATCTTGTATGCCATTAAGTATTTTCTCAAATATGTCAGATACTTGAGGTCTTTTGGAAGCAGATCATCCACTTTGGGGCATTTACTTAGTGCTCTTGGCTTCCAGACGAGGTTAGATGATAAAATACCCCTTAGCAGTTTGTTGACAGATAGCAATTGTAAGACATCATGGTCTGAAAGATGTTTCTCAATTACGAGCCATAATTCTGGGGGAAGAGAGCTCAGTAAAAGCCCATTCTTGTTATTGTTATCTGATGGCATGTTTTTTAAATTAATTTTTGAGTTTTTCAAATAAATGACTGTTTCAAAACAATTAAATATTAAAAATGAAACCCATTCGTGACTAAAAGCTGACTAGGTTTTTAAAGAGTAGAGTGTAATTAAATAGTGAAAGAGGTTTAAACAGAACCCGAAAATTGCAATCTTAACAGTGACAAAGATCATTAACGTCTTCTGTTGTTTTTATCCTTTTGCACTCTCACTACCTTTTTTTCAAAAAAGCGGTATCCGGTTATAAGTTCACTGAATGCATGTAGTCACAACTCGCCTGAAATATGCGAAGATTTACGACTTGAGGATATATATATCTATAGGTATATGATATATATATATATTTATAATGTATATAGTTATCCTTCCCTTTTGTTTTTACTCCTGTTTTATTATTGAGGTTGATGTAAATCTTATGGAAGTACTGCGGCTTGCTTAGTTGAGTGTCTAATGACAACAGAGTGAATGCAGCAGAGTAAAAACTCATTTGGACATTGGGTGCCTTGGGGCTTTAATCAGTTGGGGCTTGGAGCAGAAAGAGGCGTGTGTAACAATAATGAGAAGAGATGCAAATGATATGAGAAAAAACGGCAAAAACGGCAAAGACCGAACGGAATTAGTAAGAGAAAAAGGATGATTGATGTTGGGAATAATCCTAAGTGGGATATGCAAATCATGTCCTACTACCTGGTTGTTCCAATTGGATCTACTTCAACAGGATTAAATTTCCCCTTTTTAATAACTCTAGTAGTAATCTTACAGAATCCAACTTAGGCTGAATTTTTACAATTGCTGAATCTAGTAATGCTAAGCTTACCTAAACCGATACGTAATCTTGGAATACCGATTTTCGAATAGACAATTCGCGAGTCCGCTGAGCTGGGCGTTTACCTTCGTTTTTATGATATCCCTCTTTAGTGTTTCTCTAATTTTGTTTGCCAACGTGTACAACATCATGAATTAAACAGCAAAGTAACAGGAGGCCATGCTAACAAAGATTGTGAAACAAATTATTGTGCTATCAATTGAAGGAATAGAAGAAATTCTGGACGTTTCACTAAAGGAGCTCTTGGTAGCCTCATTGATCCCAGTATTTTGTTATGTGGGAGATATAATATTTAAAGCATTTGTTGAGGGCTGGCGCTCGGCAGCAGCAACTGGTGCTACTAAAGCGGCGATGGGAGCAAGAAGGAGCCTCATTAACTTTTTAAAACACCAACGCTGGTGTCGAATAGGCCGCTTCATATCTGATCAATCAACCCGGCAGGAAGAGCTGGTGATCCGCTCTCGCCTACATTATGAACAAGACGTTGAATATAGTAATAAAATGATGCAAACTCTAAAGGCAATCACTTCAGCCATTGATTTGAATGAGCGGAATCAGCAAAAACGTCATTCCCAGATACTTTCTCTTTTAATGGAAGGCACAACCAACGAAGAAGAGAATAATATGGTGATTTCGGATTTTTCTGAATCCGAAATGCCTTTGCCGAGTAGTCTTGAATGATATTACTTTAACGTGATGGCTGTTTTTAAAATGGTTTTGTGGATGCAATACGACCCACTTACTCTACCAAAAAAATCACAAACTTTTGCTTCATTATTATTATTCATGTTGTAACTTCGTAACGGTGTCACTGATGATTTGAATATTGATCATGATATAGAGATAGATATAATGATTATTTAATTTCTTCTATATAAAATATATAAACTAACTAAACAAGATACAAATAGAGGATATAGTTAGCTATTTCTGTTGAATATTTGAAACCATTTGGAATAACCAGGTAGTGGGGTACCCGATTATATCGGCACATCCCACTGTATGAATGTGCTATAAACTACTGCATGCATACTCAGGGTTATTCCCAACAATTTATACATACTTTATAGTCAATAGATAAAAAGAAAGAAAAAACAAAATTTATGGGTTTTGTTAGATTTGAATCACATACCCAAAATTTTTATATTCTTTTCTGACACATTCTCCTCTTCTCCTGGTAACTATTTTATTTCAATACTCACCATGAGAGTTGTCATAAATATCTTTGACAGATACAATTTCCTTTATGAACAGCCCTTACGTCGATATGTTTAATTTCTCGGTAAGCGTTTGTACTCTTTGATGCTCGCGTGAACAACACAAGTCCTTTTCGTTTTGATGGTATTGTAAGATGATGACCGAAACGTTTACCATGCTGCTCGTTTGATCTCATGAACATTAATGCCCTTCTAATGGAGGTTTGATGATAAAATGTTGATGAACAGTTTGTTGACAGATAGCATATTGCTTGTTGTATGACATCATTGTCTGAAATATACTTCTCAATTATAAGGCATAATTTTGGGGAAAGACAACTCAGCTAGTCTTGTTTCCTTTATTCCTGACATTGTTAACTGGTGCCAGGTTCATCATTTTAATTTTGGTGCTTTTTTCAAATAGATGGCTTTCAAGAGAATAACGTATTGGCGAAATAGAACCCATTGTTGACTATGAATCTATTATTTGAAAAGTAAAGGCAAAATTAAATGATGAAAGTGGTTTAAGCAGAACTCGGGAATTCCTCCCTTTTCGTTTTCGATAACTTTTCTTATTAATGTTGATGTAGATGCTGCTTGTCTGCTAAGTTGAGGAGTCTAATGACAACAGAATGTGTAGGAACCAGATAATTGCCAAGTCAATGCGATAAGATACATGGAACACTACCCCATATATATAGCTGTAGAGAAACTAATAAGTAAGCAGAGCGTTAAAGAAAGAGATAACTAAAGCGATATATAATTAGGAAAGCAGACGTGGGTTTGTCGCTCGCTACTGGACTGTTCTCCCCTGGCGTTATACAGATTCATCCTATCATAGCCCACTGGCGGTGACTGTCTCCTTTAATTTCTCTCATGGAGTTCAACATTGGACTTTGGAACTTGAAACTCAGAAGGTTCAAAAGTCACAATAATAAGAAGAGATATAAAGAGGATGGTAAAAAGGGGACATGGAAGGGACAAAAAACAATAGGAGAAGAAATAGTTACATCTCTTCAGAGCTTCCTAGATTCTAATCTCAGAAAATTACAGACTAACCTCTTTATCTATCCATTTATATACATAGGCAACACGCCAACTATATCCTTCTGCATGTACACGCCATAAAGTCAACATATAGAAGTCCTTTAAGCTGAGGATCTACTGAACCCACTTTTATATCATGTCCCCTTTTCACGTTACTCTAATTTTATTGGACAACGTTTACAACATCATTAAAAAGCAACATTACAGAAGTCAATGTTGAAGAAAATTCTGAGAGGATTTAATACCGTTTCAATTGAGGGAGTCGAAGATGATTTAGACTGCTCACAAAACCGTTAATCACAGTCTTCTGTTATATCGAAGACGTTACAATAGTCGTCGTGGGCATTAGGCTTCTTGCTTATAAAGAAGATAAGAATGCTTTAAGAGCTATCTTGCATGCTTGTTTGATTATCCATGAAGCTCTTTGGATATAATGTTTCCCATCTAACAGAAGACAAGGATTAGCAAATAGGCCAACAGTTCCGTTTGAGAAGAGTCTAAAATTTCCTCGATGCCATCAATCGAAGCGGTGATAAATCTTCGGACAATGGTAATTTTGCCTTTCTATGATGTTGTAAATGCTGGCAAATAAGATTATGAAAACGTTAAAATGAGAGTATCCTATAAAAAGAAGGTGGACGCTCAGCTCAGCGGAGCCACAAATTGTCTGTTCTGGATTTCAAGATTATAATTACGGCGGCCTTACGGTACGACCAAATTACAAATTTTTGCTTCATTATCATCATTATTACTACTATTATTATTATGATTATTATTATTGTTGTTGTTCTTGTTGTTGTTTTTATTATTCATACACACTTTTATAGATAAAAAAACGAAGATCAATACAAATTGATACACATTTCTGTGTTATGCTAGAATTAACAGAAAACGGATGTTGTTTCTCAAGCAACTCCTATTCTGGATTTGACCAAACTGCAGTCCTATGTGACGGTTACCGCATGAGTGTCCTGTAATCAGTAGTCTTGTACTTGAATCCGCGTACAAGGCGGATTGATATTGAAGATATGAATCACAACGCCGATCCTTTGAAAATGGCAGACAATGATGATACCCTTAAACTAGGCAACGACACCAATGATTCTAACTAGCACAAATTCAGCATCATATCAGTGGATAAACTATGGCTCACAATACAGATAGCATCCACCTTATCTTTCCTTGATGCATAGAAAGATTCAGAAATTTGAGATCAAATATTCTCTCTTTTGAAAGACTAAGACCATTCCAAAAACTCAATTGACACTATAAAGTTCGAGGACAGCTTTCTTTCCATATGTGAATTTGAAAGCGAATTAATCCACGATTCCAAGATGCTTTACTACGGCATTTTGTTATCTGAATCTGTATCAACTGATAGAGAACCAATTTTCAAGGAAATGATACTTTTCTCAACCTACAACTTTGTTCACATGTCAGTAACATTCACAGTGGTATTGAGATACTTGATTCTAACCGTCTTTCTTTACCAAATCTCTGATATGATGATACTTAATATCAATATGTTTCGTAGCTTGATCATTTGATTTATGCAAAGTCAACTAATTAGCAGGTGATAAACATGCTTAGAATTAATAAAAATACCATTGTAAATGTTGCTCACATGTTAACAAAGCAGCCAAACATTAAACATGATTGTCCCTTGACCAGTAAGGTGCCCTTCCGTGAACCATTTGAATAAACCAGCTTGTACATGTTGTTGTCATCGATACGCTTCATTGCATGTTTTGTCATCGATAGGCTGTGCATTACATGTCGGTAGGTTTCTGACCGCTACACGTTTGTTTGCACAGCAAAAAACAGTCCGGAAGTCTGTGAAATATCATAGTTGAATTTGTGAACAAGTGGGTTGATAGTTCGACGAGATGAAACTTGTCTCACAGATGTAATATACTCTTTCCTTCTAATATCTATTACATGTCGCCACTTTCCTTTGAGGTATGCGATCGTCTTCCAAAAAGAAAAATGGAGTGTTTGATAACATACCGAACGATTTCCCTTGATGAAAGCACCAAAGTTAAGGAGGATTCATTGTACATGAATGTGGGTTCTAATCTAGCGTTGTTTGAACTTTGACTGCTTCGCTTTTCCGTGAGCGCGACGCGGGGTCGATTGCGACGACGCAGGATTCAGACAAAAGTTTTAAAGTTTTTAGTACTAAGTAGACTAGCACTAGCAGTTACTGGTAGTTACTAGTACTGTAGTACAACTTTACAAGCTGGCAGTGGCTGCGACGATTTCAAAATCGACGTTCAACCTTTTTTCACCTCAACTTTCAACACGCAAGCTTCTTATGAGGAACAGAGTTTTGATCTAATCAAGAAGCTAATCTGCTTTATCTTCTAAAAATCCAGCATCTTACCATTATCATGTACTATTGGTCTATCAAGATTGACCACTTTGGAAGGAACGATCTAAGATTTCTCTAGTGATACGCCGATATATTCAATAGGACATCGACAGTTGACAACCCCAGCGACCGTCATTTCTTGATCATTATCTTCATCTGAACTTTGGTTGTTGTTCAACAGAAACTACTTGGAAAACATTAGGTTCCTAAATAAAGGATAATGGCATTAACAAGTAACCATCACCTGATAACCTTGGCTCCATAATTGTGATCTTGAAGTTTATTTGGTCGACCCACTGCATTATTCATGCGATGAACACATTACTAGGAGTGAGAATTGTATTCGGCCTGATCTGTCTAATTATCCTTAAACAGTACTTGACCATTTTTATCGGTAGCGCTACGCAATTGAAGACAGAGTATTAGATGGCACAACATCATTAAGAATTCATCTACAACTCATTAACAAGCGCATACAAAGGCCTAAACGAGTATTTATTGAAGAGACGACAACAAGGCGTTACCAGCTGAATACAGAAGTGTTGGGCTTATCTAAATTTGACAACTGGCTTTCTAAGACTTAACCTGTCAAGAATCGAATATGATCCAGTCACATTTGACAGAGAAAGGACTTTGATCCACTGACATAACCGATTATGAGTTGACCTTTAACAAATATTTCACCTCCGTGATGGCAAACAGAACAAAACATATAGTGGTAATGAAGTAGGTAAAAGAAGCATAGCCAAGTTCTAGTTACTTCAAATCAAGTCACCTTCTGCAATAATGGCCCTTTCTATCTTTACAGAAAATTGAGGATGGTGAATAGGCTCCGATTATGATAATCCAGTGAGAAATTTGACATAAAAATATCGCGGGGCATAACCACTAAATCATTCCATTACCATTGCAATGAGGAAATTGGTGTAATATATGGAAGCGGTCGTGTTATTGGTACGAACTAAAGATAAAAAATACACAGCTACAAAAAAGTAAATCGACAATGTGCTCACTTCTGCTGGCTTCACTCGTGCTCCATCTGAATACGGCGTCTATGTTGCCACATCTGGCTGCTACGGGTCCCATTTTTGTTGGTTTCCAGGTCGATGACTTGTTAATTCTGTGTGCTGATGATGCCTGTGAAGGTACAATCATAGTATCGAAGGTATGATGTCATTCAGAATTAGAGATTAGGAATTAAGACTCGTAATCCAGCTACATGGGTTAATAATTAAGCACGTGAATGACTAATAGTTTGTTATGAGCCATAGTTGTTAAAATTATAGAATTTGAGTTAAGTATATGGTCAATCTATTTTGTATATAATATGATACATCTCCTGTTTTCAATAACTGGATTCGTATTTCATATAGTTTAATAAACTACACTTAACAATCAGAATAAAGAACTTTAACACCCTCCAAGATATAGCTGATGCATCTAGTTAGAAACTTTTCGCAAAATCAGTGGATATGTTAGCATACTTACATTGTGATGTATTCAGGAGAACATTTCACGTTACTGTCTGCTAGCATTGGGGGATTCCGTTCAAGAATTGTGTCCTGCATTCTGCTAATATCCGATTTCAATATGGCATCAATAAAATTCGATAATTTCGTGACATGGTCTTTCAAGACCTCATATATCGGTTCGTCCATAGCAGCATCATTTTCCTTTTGTTAACTGGTTAGATCGCTGGAAGTCTCCTCCATTGTTTGATGCATCACCTCCAACTCTCTTTACTTTTAAATTGGAGATTCGGCTTGCGTCTGAAATGGCCACCGATCTTTGAAGTTGCAATTTAAATCATTCATCTACGACAAGTTGGACGATTAAGCTCTTTCAGTAGTGGATAGCTTGTCCTTCAAAGGTCTAATTTTAGTTTCCAGTTTCTCAATTTCATTCTTCGAGCCACCCTCCTGTTCAACATGACCAAATACATTAATTTCTCTTCCAGGTGGATCACTCTTTAACAGTCTCATCTTTGTCTTGATGGGTTATATTACCCGAGTAGGTGGATTGCTAGTGTCTAGCACCGATCCAACATTACAGAAAAACCTTTGTGAGGAAAAATAAAAATCTCGATGGTAGTTGAGACAACGCATCGTTAGTTGATGAGCAAGGATTATTAATTGTGATCGATGTTATTGCCTGTGCTTATTGGATTATGACTTCACCGCCATCGTTATGCTGGGTGTGCAATTTAGGAGATGTAGTAGTGTAGTATTCATGACACATCATATTTATGTAAATACACACTGCCAAAAATCACTTGAGTGGCAACATCTTTAATAATGAGACGTATATTTATAAATCCTTCCGCTTAAGGTACGACTACCATGAATATTCATGAATCCTTGGTGAACCAAAGGAGAATCAGTAGCTTAATGGAACTATCAATTTCTCTACAAGCTACATCAGGCATCATAAAAACTAAATTGGATACGACCATGAGGCTGATAAAAAAATACCCTACTGGGAATGTCTCATAAATCTTAAATAGTTACATCAGGCATCATAAAAACCAAATTGGATACGACAATGAGGCTGATAAAAAAATACCCTACTGGGAATGTCTCATAAATCTTGAATAGTATCAATTGAAGAGATATGCTGTGGTTCAACGATTCGACTCTATGGAAGGTTGCCATTGAATTTTTAATAAAATAATATCAATCGATGAAATCTACTGTCGTTCAACTATTGGAAAATTCCCATTGTGATCTGAATAAAATGCTATCAATTGAGGAGATATGCTATGGTTTATCCATTAAGCTTTTTGAAGAATAACCACCTCTCTTGAGGTTTGTCAACAAGCCTTGCTCTAAGACCAACATGTGAGGCGAGTTCCTTCTCACATTTTGAGTTTCAGTAGTGTCTTGTATCTGGATACCAGCTCGTACAAGTTGTTCCTAAACAATAACTATCTTATTGTTGATGGTGATGAACACTGTCGTGTTGTGTTATATGATCAACTTGAACTATGTGCACCAAAGTTGCTTTCAATTTATAATCGGGTTTGCTACAATTCTATTTCTGACAGATGGTCATATTCTACACATCAATGAAATATTCATGTACTGAACTCCTTCTCTTTGACTTCTTTTAATAGTTCGTTGTGTTCGCTAGACGGCAGTACCAGTATGAATGTCTGCAATCTCATATTTGTACTTCCGGACCTGGATAGCAGAGCATATGAAATAGTCTCACAAATGATTCATCAACCTTGGTAGTTCGTCAACTTTCATTTAAAATCACTGGTTGTCTTGCACACGATGGGCCCGCTTGCTGAAAATGTTGATAAAGAACTAGAGTTAAGTTTGCATCAGCTATTATTAGAAAGGTGGATAAAATCTTGTTGCACGTCAGGTTTTTTCTGTTTTGATTTTTCGTGAGGTCGACCCGTCGATTTCAATGTTCAACGTCGATATGCGTCGACTTGTGAGTAAGTATATAGAAGTGCACACTTCATATTCTTCATGCTCTTGTAACAGTGTTGGTCCTATTCTATTGACTTTATTTTAACACACTTAAAACCCATACTACAACTACGATCATCACACGATAACCATGGTGCATGTTTGCGTACAATATATGGAGTAGATTTACCGGATATATCCACGAAAGTTTCTTCTAAAGAAGTATTTTGCCACAGTTTTCATCTAAGCTAGAACCCACTCTGCACAAGTTTCCAAACCATCGGCATCTCACCATAAACATGTATTCTTGGTCTATCAAGATTGACCAATTGGGAAGAATCAATATAAGATTTCTGTTAAGGTGCCCTGATTGATTCAATACCACAACAAGAGTTTACAACCTCAGCGACTACCATTTCTTGATCATGACACTCACACCAACTCTATACATATTCCTATATAAACAGAAGGTTCTTGGATAGACCCATTATTGAACTTATTACTTAATCACTAGTCGACAATCTCTATTACCTAATTATGAAATCACATATTTCAACAACTGATCGTGAATAGGCACCGAATATGAGCTCGTGTGAAGTTCCATTGCAATGGTGTCAGAAATACAGCAGTTCTTTAAATTAACTTATTCTTCTATTTACAGTATTCCCCTTGCCTGCGTCGAAACATAAATGTCGTATCTTGACTTCTATATAACTTAATGCTTAGGCCTCTCGATCGTATATTAAATGTTGTACCAGATATTGGAACATCGCCAGAAAAAGGTCGTTTTAAGCTGTGTCACTACCTGATTCTTTTTTTTTTTTTGGATTTAAGATCAGAGTTGTGGACAATGAACAGAGCTACACGTAGAGAGATTTTTGCTTTTAGAAAAATTCAAAACATTAATTATCATACATAAGCTTGACCATAAAAAAAATTGCCTTCAATCAATCTCAACGAAAAATCCAATCCTCATAGATACCAACTCAGCATCTTCTCCATCACTTTCATGTGGCCTCTAATCGGAACAGGAGCTGTCAGACATTTCCTCGACTGTATGAGCATCAGGATCTTTAGGTAGAATCACATCAAAGTCTTGGCAACCTAAGCCGCCAAATCTCGCATTTGCTGTGTCAAATACGGGAGCCGAATCGGTGACTAAATTGTTTTTGAATATCTCCATAAAGCGCTGGTATTCCTTAAGCGGAATATATTCAAATTTTGTATCAGTATGACTGAGACTATCTTCTAACGCATTGTCGTGGTATCGTATCATTCCACCTTTTATCCACATTGTTTCCCTCGAGGAATCTAGATGCTGGCAATACAACACGTGGCTAGCTCTAACCATCTGGGAAAATGAGATTGGAAGCGACTGTGCTGAGTGGGGCAGTAAACTGGGTAATTGATTCATAGCTGTATGCTATGTCATATCTAACTGTGCTTGGTAAATAGGTTAGAGTACCAACTAGTGATCTATACTCACTATGTTCATCTTCATCTAGCTGCGGAGACTTCTCATCATATAGATCAACACCTTTAGCCAACGGTGTGATCAACCTTCCCTTAGTGACGTGAATATCAAAATCCTTCTGTAACTTCTCAATCGATTCTTCCATAGAAACCGTAATATCGTTACCTTCCATCTTGATATTCATTCCCAAAAACACCTTCGGGAAACCTAAGATTTTCATCTCAAACCGTTTTGATCTTCCAGCAATAACTTTGTTGGAAATATCCTTGTTTCTCGCCAAAACAATGATGTCATCAACACAGACCATGATCAAGCATCCCTTCTTGGTAAACAAACATGGATCTAAAACTGAACAAGCAAATCCTTCATTAGTCAATGCCTTTGCTAATGTCTCATACCAAATAGCCTGGAGCTTGCTTCAAACCGTAAAGACTCTTCTTTAACTTCCATAGCTTATCATGTCTAGTCATACATCCTTTTGGTGGGTCAAAATAAATAGAACAATCGATCTCACCGTTCAAGAAAGCATTCTTTGCATCCATCTGAACCAAAGCATAATTGTTGAGCGCATTAACAGCCATTAGGAACCTGAACGTATCAAAACTGGACACAGGAGCAAACTTATCAACATAGTTTTCACCCAAACGTTGCGTAAAACCTTTAGCGACCAACCTTGCCTTGAACCCTTTAGAACCATCTGCCTCTTGCTTAACATTAAAGACCCATCTGCCTTGAACAACCTTGTCATCCTTGGATAAACTCTTCCTAGCAACAGTTTGATAAACCTCATTGTCTCTCATTGATCTCAACTCAGCATCACACGCTTTGATCCATTGATCTCTTTGAGCAGACGAAATCCCTTGGTAACTTGTACTTCGACTTATCGACCAACAAATTAGCGTCTTCCATCTGTACATCTGGTTCATCATCAACTGTTAGACCTATCTCCATTTCATCATCCTGTTCCTCAGGAATACCACCGTCACCGTTCTCAAGCATGAGTCTTACTGGATATTCCGAAGACATTGGATCGTTAACATCAATACTAACATTCTCATTGACATCACTCTCAGATCCAATAACTCTCTTCCGTCATTTGTATCCGGTAACAACCAAATCACGTCTATCGAGAACCCTTTTCGCAATCGAATCATTATCTCCTGTTCGAATACTCTTCCGAACACCTGATTGAGGAATCTTCAACGTAGCACGTTTCCGAACTGGACTTGATGGAGCACTACTTGGTTCTTCAACAATTGGGTTCATAGACTCTTCAGAATCTTCGGTGATTTCTTAAGGGATTTCGCTGAGGTGCTACAGTCAAAGAGATCAATGGATCAAAGCGTGTGATGCTGAGTTGAGATCAATGAGAGACAATGAGGTTTATCAAACTGTTGCTAGGAAGAGTTTATCCAAGGATGACAAGGTTGTTCAAGGCAGATGGGTCTTTAATGTTAAGCAAGAGGCAGATGGTTCTAAAAGGTTCAAGGCAAGGTTGGTCGCTAAAGGTTTCACGCAACGTTTGGGTGAAAACTATGTTGATAAGTTTGCTCCTGTGTCCAGTTTTGATACGTTCAGGTTCCTAATGGCTGTTACTGCGCTCAACAATTATACTTTGGTTCAGATGGATGCTAAGAATGCTTTCTTGAACGGTAAGATCGATTGTTCTATTTATTTTGACCCACCAAGAGGATGTATGACTAGACATGATAAGCTATGGAAGTTAAAGAAGAGTCTTTATAGTTTAAAGCAAGCTCCAGCTATTTGGTATGAAACATTGGCAAAGGCCTTGTCTGATGAAGGATTCGCTTGTTTACCAAGCACAGTTAGATATGACATAGCATACAGCTTGTCACTGATATCAAGGTTTTTGGTTACACCGAGAAAGTGTCATATGACTGCTATTTTGAGAGTTTTGCAATATGTGATTCAAACGAAAGACTTCAAGTTACGTTTTGCGAAGGATGCTATCAAATTAGATGCTGTTGATTTTAAGATGCTAAAGTCTGACAAGGAATCGAACATTGTGACATATCCAGGTTATGGAAGTTATGTGGTAACGTCGGTTAGTGATGCAGATTTCGCATCTAATCAGGACAGGTTTTCACAGTCTGGTTTCATCACATTGCTAAATGGGAACATCATCAGTTGGGGTTCTAAGAAGCAGAAAGTGGCTGCTCTTTCAACGGGTGAAAGTGAGTATATTGCTTTAAGTGAAGCCGTCAAGTCAGGTTTGTATGTTTTTAATTTGCTTAAGGAAATGAAACTGTCAACAGAGTTTATCGAATTGTGTGGTGATAATCATTCTGCTTTGGAGTTGAGTTTACACAAGTCAAAGAATCAAGCTACAAAGCATATTGATGTCAAGTATCATCATATCAGAGATTTGGTAAAGAAGAAGATGGTCAGAGTCAATTATGTTAATACCACTGTGAATATTGCTGACATGCTTACGAAGTTCTTAGACGCAGATGAAGTGTGCTCTGTTGACTCTCTCGTGGTTGTAGTATTCCGAGTTGAACCTCTCGAACTTGTAGCATTCCTAGCGGATTTCGAGGTCGGGGTAATTGATTTAGAACTTCTTTGAGAGGCTGCTCGAGCTTTTGTCTTAGGTTTCCTTTTCCTAGTCAAACGACGGACTGCACTATCTTAAGTGGCTTGATGTTGGGTCACACTGGCTTCGATTGCTTCATTTTCATCTTCATCTTGCCAGTCACTAAAGCCACCATCGAACACGTCCTCAGAATCATGAGGAAGCTCAGCATAATCATTTGGTTCTAGTTCCAGTTCGTTGTCACAATCTGAAAATTTAAAGCCGTCAAATTCATATACGATCTCCGGATTGTCTGAATCTTCCGAGAAATCTGATATCTCTGCTATCATGGTTTCTAGCTGCAAAATGAAGTTGGAATTAAAACTAAAGCAAAATCATTAGCCGTCGTAACATGGGAATACTGACATATATAACCATGTCAATGATTGAACAAGTCGGTCATCTGTTACACTCATGTTATTTAGCTGATGCGGATATCAGAGGTTTTGGCCCCAGACTCTCTTCAAAAAGCTTTAGTCTGGAGGTTCAGAGTCTCAAGGTGGCATCTCAAACGTTGGTGTTGTCTCATGAAAATGAATGTTCTCGCGGCGAAGTAAAATGGTCTCCAAAACAGTACGGTATTTTTCAGTTATCGTTGTTATTCTTCATGAAAATATGCAACAAGAAGCAGAGAAAAGAAAAGTTTTATTTGAGTTGTTGACAATCTTCGACAACTTGGTCAAAAAATGGCGAGGTGAAAGTACTTTTATGATAATGTCATATGTTATGTAATTATAGATATGTAAATTGGGGATTTGCCATCGTTTTAAGCAATTTCGACAGTTGCAGAGGATGAGACTCCACAAATCATACAGAATTCAGCACTTCAGCCAGTGAAAAGGGTAATTGGAGTTTAAAATGCTTGATTTGTTAGCCGAATTATATTCCTATTAACAATCAAACTGAGTCTTTAAAATTAAATATAAATTTAACAAGAGTCCCAGAAACTTCAATTTATCATTTAAAGGCGGGAAGTTATTAAAGTAAATTAAACTGCTTTGAGTTTAATCGAAATATGATAATCCTAAATTGAAAATGAATAATTAACTGTCATATATATGCTTGGTCGATATTTGCAACAGCAGGATATTTATACCTAAATACTTATGCATAACTCGGTATAATAATACTCTACATATCATTAAATGCAGCAACTTTCGTTACCATCTCGACAGACTGACCATAGACGTCTTTGAAAATGGAGTGACGGGAAAGTTGTTTTGAATAAGAAAAGGCTATACCGACTTAGCGACAGTTTTCACCGCCTTTGTTCACCGCTCTCTCAGGGCGCAGCTCTCGGAGAAATTTTCTTAAACAAATAAATGGATGAACACGCAATCACAAGATGTAAGACCATCTATCTGCCCTAGATGGCAACGTGTATCCAACAACCAGTTTAATTCAAATATACGATTTAAATATCAGAGTATATCTAGATTTTATATCTATAGTTTGGTTTACCGAAAGGCGGGCATTACTTAATACATTTTTAGCAACTATGTCTAATCAGCAACAAGTTATCAATGAAACTATACTCAACTTGCAGAAGGCTATGAGCTCTATAATCCTGACTTTAAACGTCTCTGAAGTGCAACAATTAAGCGGTCCATCGAATTATCCAACTTGGAAGATGCTGGTCGATTCCATGCTCTCGAATGCAGGAAAGAACGGCTTGCTCAAGTATTTTAATACAGGCGAAATTTCATTTGCTGATCCTCACATTAGATTGAGTAATAACGAGCGTTCTGTCTTGAAATCGGCATACGATACAGCTATCCATCAAGTTCTTATGTTGACTGTGTCAGTCACTTTGCTCTCTAAGTTTTCCGACAAGATGGGACAACCGCTTGCTGCCCAGTTGATGGAATCCTGCGGAGGTATCACCTTCCCTGCCATTCTGCGTGCATTTACGGACATCATGCATCTACCCTCGGATGATGCAGCTGCTTACGCTGTTTTGAGTAATTTCAAACGGAACTACTTACCTCATATCAACTCTCATGACAAGATATTGGCCATGTGGCTTCTTGCCAACACCGACAATAAGGTTGGACAAGATCGTGTTTTGGCCGCTGGTCTTTCGAATCTCTCATTGAGGGAAACCAAAGATATTCTACTTCAGTCTGCTGCTAGTTTGACTCTTTCCAAAGGTGGTTCGATGTCCAAAAAGTCAAGCAAATCCAGTTGGGACTAAATTTGTCTGAGGTGTCTTACTAACCCCCTTCATACGCCGCCCCGGTCCTGATGCATGTTGGGAATAATCCTAAGTATGCAGGTAGAGATATATTACATGCATACAGTGGGACGTACAGATATAATCGTGTGGCCGACTACCTGGTTATTCCAAATGGCTAATTTAAATATACTACATAAATACCAGAGTGTATCCCTGTAGTTATCGCTAGGATAGTTTATATTTCTATATAGAATAGATAGCGGTATACTTAATAAAAACCTAGATCAAACGAAATGTCAGAAAATCCTGTCATTAATGAAACTGTCAATAGAATTCAACGATGCGAAGATACAATCACAGTAGGAAGGTATGAAGTCGTTCGGTAATTTGTACTTGGACTTATCAACCAACAAATTAGCATCTTCCATTTGTACGTCGTGTTCGTCATTGTTGAATTCTTGTAACTGTTTCATTAATGATAGGATTATCAGACCCTTTGTTAGATCTAGTTTTCTTATTGAATATACCGCTCGCTATTTTATATAGTAGGGAATCTTGGTATTATGGTTAAGGATCCCATCATCTATGAAGACAATGCCGGTGCTGTCGATTTGACAAATCATCCTGCGCTTCATCATCGCACGAAACATATTGACTTAAGACATCACTTTCTCAGGGATCATCTGCTTAAGAAAGAGTTTAACCTGCTCAAGATTGATACCAATTGTTATACTGCAGACTCTTTTACTAAGGCTCTTGGAAAACAGAAACTTATTACTTTACAGAGGCTGCTAAATGTTGATAGAGTTTGAGGTGTCCTTATTTGTTTGTTTTTAATGTGTTGGTATTTCAATTATGGTACGCCACTGAAGGTAATTATGGTAACTCGGAAGGAGAATGTCCCAAGCGACAAGTAGACATTAGAGGAGGATGTATCCTGTTTAGAAATAACCGAAAAGAAATATATCCAGAAGAGAAGGTACGTCCGAGATACTTGAATTAACACTAAATAAATTGTCTCTTGATTGTAATTGTAAATGTCAACATAGATACCAGGTGACATCCTGGTATTTTAAATAGTTTAACTTTTTATAATTAGTTAATCAATATGCTTGGTTTAATTGAAATAAACTGTCTTCAAGTGAATTTGTTAACCGAAGCCGTACAGATGCAAATCCAGTTAGGGGCATCCGATAATACCCCTATGTTTAGAGATGTACAGTAAGCAGCCGTGGCTGTGCTAGACTAAGCTGACAGAATGTCGACGACACTAAAGAATTAAAACATTTCATATAGATTTGACACTACAATACTTTTTTAAATCTTAATAGAATTCGTTTCAATAACTCAACCAGTAACTTTACATGATCCAGAGAAAACTTAGGTTGAATTTTTACAGTTGCTGAATCAAGTGATGCCAAGCTTACGTGAAACTACATGTAATCTTGAAAGACCGAATAAACAATTTGTGGGTCCGTTGAGCTGCGTGTCTACCTTTCTTTTGATATGATGTCCCCTTTTTAATGTTTTTCCTACTCTCATTTGCCAGCACTTAAAACATCATGAAAACACAAAATTACAGGAGCCCATGCTGATGACCAGTGCCAGAAGGTTTATCACCGTTTGAATCGATGCCTTGAATAAAATTTATTCCTTCGCCACTTCCTTAATTACCGTCATTTGTTTCATAGGGAATATCATATTTGAAGCATTAGTCTATGATTGGCGTTCCTCATCAGCTGCTGGTGCTCCTAAAGGAGAAATGGAAGTAAGAAGCAGTCTAATTAACATCTCAAATCACCGACACCTGTTTTATGGTTGTGAGTTGTTAATTAGACCCCTTCTTGCTCCCCATTTCCCCTTGAGTAACACTACGGCTAATGCAGACCGCCAATCACGGACTGATGCTTCAAATATGATATTCCCTATGAAATAAAACCTTCAATTTTGTACTCGTTGTTGTCATACATAGACTCAATTTCATGTGTGGAGACACTCAGTGATTCCTCATGTTGCTTCAACCGATTGGCACGCTTCAACGTCTATGGTATCTCATTCTTGTGATTGTTTGTATAGAGAGGAATATCTGGAGCAGTTTCCTCACAAATGATTTATTAGTATCTTTATTTTCACTAAGTTTTGTACTACGCCATTTTTATTTCAGGCGACCTGCCATCTTCCATGGAGTTAGAGGACATTGATAGGGATATATCTACTGATAGTGCTGACGGACAACAAATTATGGGGATAAAGACACAGCAACAAAGAGAGGGAGTAAAGGATTCATCATCAGTTGAAGGGTTGATTTATTTCTTTGTTTGGCTGGTGAAGCTGTTTGTGTGTTTGTTCAATGGTAAAAACAACAAAGGAGACATTTCAGGGTGGAATATCGGACGAGGCTCAAGATTTGGTAGGTTTATTGACCGAGTCGTCTTCTACTTCTTTATAATTAATAAAATATAACACAGCTTTTTATGTAAAAATAAAACCAGAAAAATAGATCAAAGATACAAAAAAAGAGTCAGTAAAACGAATATCAAATGATAATACACTACAAAGAACATAACACCGGTTTTCCAAGGCCAGGCCGATATTACTGGGACAGCAACAGATAACAGAAAGTAGTAAAGAATTCTCGAACCAAAAGCACACTTCAATCTGAATTGGAATCTAAACGCTCAATATGCTGATCTTGACCTGGTTTGGTGTCAAATTGAGCATCTCTTTCGTCTCCATAAGCGTGAGAGTGCCCTAATCTTGGGTGCTTATCAGCAAGAGAAACAATCTCCCAAGGTCTCCATGGATTGCTCTTTGCAAAAATATCATCCATCTCTTCTAAAGATCTACCAGCAGTTTCTGGGAAGAGAATATAGACTGCAGGTGCCATCAAGAGGTTGATTGCAGCAAATATAGTGTACGTGTAACAATCAATGCTCTCGAAAGCGACAGGGGTAATCATGACGACCAAGAAATTAAAAGACCAGTTACCAGCTGTGGACAATGCATTTGATGGGGCTCTGACTGACAAGGCTGGAATCTCAGCTTGGTATAACCAAGTCATGCCTAACCATCCGATAGCGAAGCATGTGTTAAAGAGAAATAAGAAAACTGCTGCTGCGATTGCTGCTGCATTGTTATCCAAGTGACTTGATGCCCAAGTCGTGCCTGTCAACACTGCCATACAAAACGATTGACTGATCGCACCAAAAATCATCAATTTTCTTCTACCAATGGTATCGATCATGTTTAGAGGAATCCAAGAAGCCATAAAGTATTCGGTACCGTTACACGCAGCCAAAATCCTAGAATTTAACGCAGACATACCTATGTAGTCTTCAAAGATAGTAGCTGCATAGTAGGTGATCAAATTGATACCAGTAATTTGTTGAAAAATCTGGGACCACATACCTAGCATAGCTCTGTGAAAGTTACGGTGCTCACCCTGGATAAATAGTCGTCTAAGGTTCATCGAATCACTTCCTAACAAATGCTCTTCAAATAAAGATTCTTTAACTTCAGCTAGCTCTTTGGAGATCTCAGGGTCATCGACGGTGGTACCCTCTAAAGAAGCAAACACAGTTGCAGCCTCGTCGTACCTACCTTTCTTACACAACCATCTAGGCGACTCAGGAAATCTTAACACGAATGGTAAGACAATTAGTGCAAAGACAATTTGAAATGCAAGAGGAAATCTCCAACTAACGTCACCATCAGCGAAGTAAAAACCAAAATCAACCCAATATGAGATCATGACACCACATGTGACCATAGCGCCGGAAATCATAACCAATCTACCTCTATCTTTAGGTTTGGCGCACTCAGATTGCCACATTGGAACCGTAGACGTGTTCATACCGTTCCCAAGGCCCGTGACAATTCTAGCCACAATCAAGTGAGCAACCGTGTATGCAGTAGTCTGTAAGATGGCACCAACAATCATGATAATACATCCCACAAACATGCACTTTCTTCTGCCTAACTTATCACCAGTGTACATTGTGGAAAGTGCACCAAACAAGCAACCTATCTCATAAACAGCAACAGTAAACCCTTGCATGGTGGCGTTATCTGGATGTCTGGTGGTGTCGATACTTGGAAACGTGTTTCTAAAAGCAGGAAGTGTTAATAAGGATCCCATCACACCTTGATCATATCCAAATAGCAAGAAACACACCGAAGCTAGAACGGTAACGATGAAGTGGAGTTTCTTGCCCGACATACCCATAAAGGTCGGGATAACCTGTGAAGCTGAACCAGATTCCAAAGAACTTGGAAAGCGTTCCTTTGTTTCAGCCATTCTCATAAAATGTTTGAAAATTGTTGAATATCAGGCGGCGATAATCTAAAATAGCGTTCTGATGTGCCTATGCAGAGAAAGATGAGACCATCAAAGTCTGGGATCTTTGTTTGTCACCAAGAGAGGACAACCTTGGCGATATTTATATATTAGATCATTATGAATACCCCAGATAATTAATTGGTAACTAAGCAACGCGGCTACTTTCACCAAAATATCGTAACGTCTTTAAATTGTGGAGCAACTTGCAACATACATGGGGTTGAACAGGGGTTTAGATGCCATCTATGCCATCGCTATATATATACATATATACATAAATTGCTTCCTCTGAGCCGCAGATCACAAAATGAACAGCGACGAAGAATGATTCATTTTATTTAGCCGTGTTAGTGCCGTTGACTTCAGGCCCTGTTTCGGTATGGGGATGGGAAACTAGTGATAGTTCAATGCATTAGGGAGTTGGAACTTGGGAGTCTTTCTAACTTTCGGCATTCCTAGATCGTTTTGCCGAGAAAGATTTTCCTTTTAGCATATATATATAAATTTCTTGCTCGCGCGCGTCTACCTTCTTGTATGCATATTAAAGAAATACAATAATTCTCCAAGTGAAATAGACACTGTTATAGGTATGATGCCAGTTTTGACACTTGTCGAAGGCCTTCTCTTGGAAATATGTATCAATTACGCTAAACATTCACCTCTTTCTCGATATTTGTGTTGATTATTATTATTCCCCAGGTACCGTTAAACTGTGTCGGTATCGACACATTCACCAACATTCCCCACCATACGTATCCCAATTTGGCAACGAAGCCAAGTAAGGCGAGAGGCTTTGCTTGGAACGGAGCTTGCTTTTCTTCATATAAACTACATGCACATGGCAATTGCGTGTAACAACCCACAAAACGGAAAGCACGTTAAATTCTAATATTACTTGATAGAGATGATACAAACGGAGTTGCCAATTTGTGCGATTGTGGAGGAAAAGTTGCCAAGTTTGCCCGATTCGTCGTTGTCATACCAATCATGTATCTGTATGAGATTTCCTGGGACTGGGGGGTCGGTTAGTAATTTGGAGTAACCAATTCCTAAAATAGACTTATAGTTTGAATATTAAGATCTGCTAAATAACTACTTTCACGCATGATTTAAAGAGAACACATTAATTACCACGGTACATCATATCTTAAAAAAGGACGAAACGGCAAACAAGTGGTGGTATTCTAGTTCGTTTGGAGAGGTAGGAGGGCCTTCAGCAAAGCAATTGGCTATTTCTACCCCAATAGCTGGAATTGGAAACTTCATAATCCATATACGTGAGTTGTGGACTGCATAGATGCATCGTTATCGACGGGTAATTTTAAAGTTTCTCCTTGAAGTAATTTTTCCGCTTTGGCCGTTTGAGAAGTAATCCAAGCTTTTGAAGACCTGTGAGTATAGAATACCTATTTTACCAAACGTTATAGATTTCAATTAAAATCAACTTAGGATAAATGTGATCCGCAACTCTTGATCCATCCTACTGCATGGCAATTTTCAATGCTAAGTAGCATTAAAGTTAAAAGCTCAAGCGTCGCCAGCACTTACAACATAATGACGGTTTCAATCATCTGATAGAGGCGCTCCATCACCTCTTTTGCAGCCTTCTACAATTGAAGAAAAGTCTTTGACTATAATTAGTTCTTATAAATCGACCAAGAGAACTACAGCTAACGATATAGCCTTTTGACCCTCAAGTTCCAATCGATGGATGGATATATAGCGACCGATCTCAAACACAGCCCAGCTTGCGGTGAAAAATTCAAATTTATTGAGATTTGTAAAGGTCGATCGACGCCAAATGAGGACGCAAATTCAATGCGCATAGATTGCAGTCTGCAGGCTGCAGCAGTCTGCAAAATCACAGAGAATCCGGAAGCCGAGAGCGAAGGCCCGAGCCCAGCGGCGGCAATCAGAACTCAGCACTATATATACCTCCGTGCATGTCTGTCTGCATGTATAATATATTGATATTCCCCGTCAAAGACTCCTGTAGGTTTGTTTCCCCTGCTATCAATTCCTTAACAGCTAGTAGAGCGTACTTCGCTTCACGGGAATACAGACAGAGTACAGATCGAATGAGTTTCCACTGCCATCATGCACGCCCGCTTTCGAGCTTTTCATTGCTTACAGATGCGATACTACTATCAGCTGCCACTGATAAGACCGAACTGTCACAAATTCATATAGTAGAGATCTGTATATATCACTATTAAGAATGACTATCCAAGATGCCAAGATGATAGGAATGCCACTGAATATATCGGATGACGCTCAGGGACGCTGCAAATTACTGAAATGTCGATTAAGGAATGCATGTTTTCAAGCAGTTGATTATTATTGCTGGGGACTGTAATTCGAGAAAGTTGGGGTAGAGCAGTGGCACTGGCGGAGCGTCGTATATAAATAAAGATTCAAGTTCACACATGATTTTTTTTTGGTATATACAATTCAAATGCCTGAACATTTTACCATCATCCAACAACTATACACAATTATTTGGATCCATGACATTTAGCACCGTTTATAAGATACCCAACCAGTTACAGAAGTTTGAACGGATAGCAAGACCGCTAAAGCAACAACAGTTTGATATTCATTTGAAGATAGTTTTTATCGGTGATTCTGGAGGTGGTAAAAGGTCACTGCTTTTCAGTTACCAGGCGAGTCAGCCTGTCAATCTCTATGTTCACACCCAAGACTAGAAGACTGGTCTTCAATTGTCCCATGCTGGTGTCAAGGCTTCTACTGTTCCATTGTACTACGGTGTCTACGATCATACAGCTAAGAATGACTAAGACGGTTGGTTAGATGACGTCTGGGGTCCATCTGAGACACCAGACAACAGGTACTCGCAAACCATGTCCATCAAACCGATCAAAGACCTCGTGGAGGCTTTTGGTAAGGCCACCGAGAGAGCCATCCAAATTTCCGGCTTTGACTGTGTAGAGATCCAATCTGCTCACGGTTACATCCGTTTTCAACTCTTGTCTCAAGTTGTAAACCATAGAACCGACAAATTCGGTGGATCGTTTGAAAATAGAACTACACTCCTTTTATAAGTTGTGGAAAGAGTGAAGAAGGCTAGAGCTGATAGCAGTAAGGACTTCCCATTGTTTTTGCCTCTGATAACGATGAAAAGAACCTAAACAGTTGGAGATTGGAAGATATGGTTAGTCTTGCACCAATTTTGGTTAAAGCTGGTATCGAAGTTTTGGGCATCTCTTCTGGTGGTAACGTCAGATCTGTTCGTCCAGTAATTGAACGTATCGAGTTGGCAAGACAAGTGAAGAAAGCTGTTGGTGACACTTGTCTTGTGTCTGCTGTCGGAGGTATTGTTGATCCAGTTCAAGCCAACGACTTGATTAACGAAGGTGCCTGTGACTTTGTTAATATGGAAAAAGAGTTTTTAGGACACCCAAGTTTGGTTGAAATTTGTGCTGAGAAGACCAAGGTTGACTTACAGTTGTAACTTCAAGAAGGTTGAACTTTTTGGTAAGGCTCCATAATTTTTATCCACACCGCTTAATCATCCTCTTGTTCTTTGTGATTTTTCACCTTAGAAGTCATACACATTTTCGATCTTTTAAATGAACGCTTTTTTTCGACATTTTTCAAATCCTTTTAAATGATCAATTTAAATTTCTTGTTTGAGATTTTAGTGTTTTTCACATTTTATTCAAATAAGTATTGTATTAAAAAATGCCTTTATGCAAAGAAACTGCTAAACGGAAGAAAATGGAATCAAAGTATGAGAGAAAAAAAACAACAAAATATACAACTTCTCTTATTGGAAAGGAGAAGAAAGTTAAAAAAATAAAAAAATCTAATATATAAAACGAAAAAATAAAAGACACTATTATAATAGCAATGCCACGGTAGAAATAAACAATCCAACGAATCCGGTGGCAAACGATACTAATTGTCTACATGGACCAGCAGCAGCAGAGAAGACATCAGGCACAGGAATGGAACTGCTAGAAGATGAAGACACTTTGCTAACCGTTAGGATAGTAGTACCGGTAGTGGAAGAGGTTGAAGTGGTAGATGGTGACGATTCTTCTGATTCTTCTAACTCTGTAGTCTCATCACTTGATGTCTCTGTAGTGCTGGTAGTTGAGGTGGAATATTCAGGCTCAGAAGTTTCGGTACTGCTGGAAGTAGTAGTAGTCGTTGATTCCACTGATGTAGAAGACGATTCGGAAGTCTCAGTTGAAGAGGTAGTTGAAGATGATTCGGTGGTGGTAGTACTAGTGGATGAAACAACGGTGCTACTACTACTGGTAGTGACCACCTCACTGCTGCTAGACCCTGCATCCAAAGTGACAGTTTGAACGTACTCCTGTCTGGTCCAAGTTGCATCTGCTCTCTTCATCAACAATCTCTTATCGTCCTCGTCATTACCAATAACTTCCTGCCAGTCACGTGACACGACGAAGGTCGCAGTGGCTACTTTGGCGTTGACTGGAGAACCTGTAAATTCGTTAGAGTAACCGGTATGCTGATCCCATGGAACGTTCGTTGTCATGTCATCGTCCATCGTGATCTCCAGTAGGTTCCAAGGACCTGCATCTGCAGGGATACTCACTTGGTACACTGGTCTGTTTCCTTCTGCCTCACCGATAATCGTTGGTTCTGCGTTACCAACGGTGAAAGTGTTGTGTGCCTGTGCCTGAGTGGTGAGGATCGTGCTTGCAAAAGTGGTCTGCAAGATGGCTCTCTTCTTGTCTTCGTCGTCTTCTTCGGCAGTAGCGTACCAGATGGTAGCTGTGATGTCCACAGAATAAGTGGATCTAGGGAATGGATCATCTAGAACACAGTTCATCTGGATTTGTAAACTGTCGGCTGCATCGTATCCGTCAGGGAAGGCATCGTAGGAGTAGTTCATAACGGAACCACGGTTTATCTCCATGACGTCAATGTCGACAGATGTGTCATCTAAAAGACCAGTTGTGTTTTCAGCGATAATTTCGTAGTAACGTTGGTCGATGTCAGCGTGGAAGTTCACACCACCGATGATGAAGCCAGGGTTATCGGAGATCTCAAAGAGCCACCAAGGTCCTTGGAATTCGTTTCCTGGTCTTGGAGTGGTAGAGATATCGATGTTGAACAACTCATCATCTTCAATTGGGGCAGTTGGTGTGATTTCGTTGTCGTCTGTATCTGTAGCAGTTGGAGTTACTTCTTCGTCTTCAGAGCTGCTCGATGGAGTCACTGGGACGGAGACAGAATCACTGGATGAAGAGATGGAGGTGGATGAAATTGAAGGGGAGGATGTGATGGAAGAACTAGATGAAATTGACGAGCTAGAAGAACTAGAAGAACTAGAAGAACTAGAAGAACTAGAAGAACTAGAAGAACTAGAAGAACTAGAAGAACTAGAAGGACTAGAAGAACTAGAAGAACTGGAAGAAATATAAGAAATATAGGAACTTGAAGAACTTGAAGAGGTGTATGAACTCGAAGAAATTGAACTTGAAGATGAAAAAGACGCTGAAGATGAAGAAGACGAAGAAGATGAAGAAGTGGAGCTGCAAACTGACAAGTAAGTGCTCCAACAGTCGTCATAAGTAATGTAATCAGTGACTGTACCATCCACCGTTGTGAGAACGTCAGTGGTGCAGGTTTCACCGAAGTAATAGTAACAGAGGCTTCCTGAACTAGATGAACTAGAAGATGGTGAAGTGATCGAAATAGATGAACTGGAAGACATAGTTGATGAAGAGACTGAAGAACTACTCGAAGATGAAACATCACCAGGGCATAGTTCGTAATTTGTAGCGTAACAATCTGTAGTAGTGTACACCGAACTATCATCGGAATCGGTACTGACTCCAGTGGTACACAAAGTACCGTACATATAGGAGCATAGATCCGTACTAGAAGATGAGGATGTAATCAAGGGGCAGATGGCATAGTTGGTAGCAAAACAGTCCGCTGTGGTGTACACGCTGTCATCGGTATCGGTGACGACCGATGAAGTACAAGTGGTTGCGTAGAAGTACGAGCAATCTCCGAAGACAGTTGTGCTTGCAGAACTTGAAGAAGAAGAAGAAGAAGAAGAAGAAGAACTCGATGGGCATTCGGTGAACACAGTGGAGTAGCATCCGACAGTAGAGAATGTGAGATCTGGCTCGGTGACGTATTCGGTGGTGCAAGTTGTTCCACTGTAGAGAGTACACGAGCCCGAACTCGTTGTGGAGGCAGCTGCTGCCAAACCGGTAGCAGAAAGAAGAAGCAAGGAAAGCTTGAACATTGAACCTGGTGAAGATTTCAATAAATTGAAACCGTACTGAGAAGATGGGTGTGTATACAGTCCTCCGTTGGATGTTTACTGGATGCGGAACGTTTTGTCAACATAAGAGACGAGGAGACTATCAAGATATATATATATATATATATAAAGATGATATGGCACTATACAAGACAAAAATATAGCCACAGACCCGTGCGGCGAGTCGCCGAAACAGCTGGCTTGCAGTGAAAATTCAGTGCATGCAACCAATTTAAAATTTTCACAGCCTGCAAACTGCTGGAAGCTGTGTCGGTACAGAGCCAGAAAAGCAGGGTGGATTCACACTGTGTGGCCACCAGCCAGCATCTTGCCAGATCGGGTGTATGTCTTGTCCCGTTGCGGTAGTTCTTCTGTTCCCACTACATGGCGAATAACAATTGAAGAAATGTTCAATATATATATATAATATATATACATATATATATATATGAATTTGCAGATATAGTTGGGTGCCATCGCCAGTGCTGAACATCTGTAGATGTCATATAAGCACGCAGATCCTCATAGAGCGAAACTCCACAGGGTCCCCCGCCGCCGCCGCACTCCCCGCCGTCACTCATACATTCCAGGGTGCCCGCTGGTTGCTCCGCCCGCTGTTGCTGCGTGCCTGCACTCTCGTTTTCCTGGTGACGGCAGAGCCCACATTATTTCCACATCTGAAGCCTTTGCTTTGGTTGCTCTACATCAGATTGCTTGTTACTGACGATGGCAGTGACTGCTAGCTGCACCACCCCCTTTCCTATAGATGATGTCTAATAAACTAAATGTTATATTTAAAAAATTATAGAGTTTATACAAGCCAGCACACACCGCCGTGAACTGATGGTGGTTTAATCTATAGCATGTGAAGCGAAACAATCAGCAATCTGAAAATTATAGCTTCCAAATCAGCAAAGCCACCCCCATGTGGATGAAAGCAGCTTTTTTTGTCTAGGATAAATATATATTATATATATATTATTTTTAAGTTTTTCCATCTGCTGCCCGCTTTGTGGCATTTTCGCTAGGCGACGTTCCATCGTTCCATGTTGCCAACTGACTCTGCTGTACTCTAATCACTGGTCACTATTTATAGCATTTCTACTGCCTCTCAATCTGTAAATTTATCGATATTCCTTCTTCGGGTATATCATCAACATAGATACTTGGTCCCCTTGTCTCGTCGTTGGTCAATCAACCCCACCAGATAGTAGCCAGTCCATCTAGATTCATGATAGGCGCCGTGGACGCTTGTAAATATGTACAGAAACGAGCCACTTACATTAAAGGTAATGTCCTCGAAATGCAAATTTTGGGTCATGAAAATAAAATCTGAAGCTGAATCTAGACTCCATTCTAGACGCCTAGGCCCTACGACTGTGCTCGTACGTCCACGTCTTGTCAAAATAGAATCACTTTTTGCATGGCTATTCTTAATTGGGAGAATTTTACATCTACCTTATATGTACATATATATATATATATATTATATATATATAGCTTTTGTAGTCTTACTATTGCTGCACTTAGCGTCGATCAATTTGGTATATTAAAGAAAGAATTGTTAAAAGAAAGAACCGTATATACTTAAACGATTAAACCGTATACCTACGTCAACTGGCTTATGACACCATTGGTCAACTGCACCGTCGACAAAACTTGTGACCCACCAGGCAAAAGAGCAATACCCGGGGAAACAGCAGAACAAAAAGTAATGATGTTTCTAAACGCATTGGATTCTCTATGATTAATCATCCCGACATCGTCATGGTGTCCGCCTTGATTTCCAGACTGGAAACTCACCTGTGGATTCTCGTACACCAATTCATCCTCGTTCCCTCCATTCGAGACAAACGCATTCCAGACGTTTCTGGTACACCCAACGTACAGTGCAACGTTTAACTTGGGCGTCGACAACCTGATGGCAAACGCTTTGTCCACAAAATCACCTGGGCACATCCGACGGAACAAATCTTGTAACGATTCCACCATGTACATAAAATCAGCCGAATTGTGTGGCTCTGCACTGATCAATTTCACCTTGTAAAAAACATCGTTGACTCTTCCTGGAATCCAACTAGTGGCTCCACCGTTGTGAATCAAAAAACCTAAGTGCATACCAACAAAGAACAAACTATCGTTGATATCCCTATTCAACGGAATCGGTGATCCATCGACGTAAGTCGCCCTGATAAGCGACACCGTGATGGGAGATCTGGGATTGATACCTGGTCTAATACGGTTGTTGTTGCGTACAGCACCACGCACTTCGTTGAAAGCCATTTCTTTACCGTACGCTTTGTCCAACCCGCCAAACCGACCAAACCACGACAGATGCTTCGAATACAGTTTGCGCACCCTCAGAGTCTTGTTCGAAACGACACTGTACGGAGACTGGCAAGCTTGCCCACCGCTTTGGAAACTAATGTAAGGCGACGAACAATCTAGGTCGTACCTCCAAACATCTGGGCCTACTCCAACAGCCATCTTCGCACCTTGGATCTTAAAGAACAAAGCTCTTGTCCGAATAACCATCGTGTGTGGCCGTACGGTGGAACAAGTCCATCAAAGCACCAGCAATTGTCTTCAGGTGGATCTCAGCACCGACTTCAGTGAAATTCCCACGTTTCTGAAACCGTAACAGGAAGCAGAAGTCGTTGAATCGACCACAAACGTCTCCTTCGTCCAAAGACATCGAGTAACCGGCAACATGCTCTGCAATGCACCAGATGTTATAAAAGAACCTGTCATCCTGTGGAACCCTGTATGGCTCACGGTATGCTCTCAACACCTCGATTCTAAATGGAGATTTCCCGGTGATGCCCTTAGGAATCCTACTGCCGTCGTGTATACCGTTGATTATCTCCTGTGGTGGGACCTCTTCAAGCATGGTTTGTGTTTGCCAAGTGGAGTGACCCCTAATCGGTATATTCAGTCTTTTCAGAGAATTCAGTAATTGCCAGCTCTATTTATACCCATGTATACTAAGCTTCAAAGACATTGCCCAATTATGAAGAGTCGCAAAAAGTCACAACTATAGATAAAAGATATGTTCACTACTCAAGAATCGAGATAAGCACGGCTGGAGATCTCGAAATCTGCTCCGCCTTGAAGTTCGCAGTAGTGAGAATACCGATAAATCTAAATTGTGGGGAGGGAAACTTCAGTAGATATAAAGAAGGGTGGGGCGTTGGCACAGCGTTCATGACTCTCTATGTGTTCTTTGTTGGTATATTGGAGTAAAGAGTACTAGTCACAAGTTTTCTTGTAAGCCTATTTGTGGGATCTCTAAGTTTAATCTCCCTATTTCTACTTTCTTCCCTGGTGATTCACTCAATTATGGATCAACAAAGGGGGTTAATTGACCAATTCAGTACAAGGTAGTTATCAGAAACGGTGGATCTCTAGGGGTTTCATATCAAATTTGTGCTTATTAAATGCAATAGTTAGAACTCATAAGATGATTGGCTTGGAGGACTTTAACACACTGCCAGGACCTCTTTGTTAGTCACTTACAGAGATATTCAACAATATCAAGAGAAATTTTACGCGCCAACAATGGTCCAGGCATTTGAAACTTACTCCAGACTAACTTTGAGGCAAACTTATCAGATACAAAACTGTTGCTCCAAATGCATGTAAACCAAGAAAAAATCAATTCTGTGATGCGGTAGAATATTCAGACTGTGGTTGCTTACCACTTCCTAGCCAAAATATGTGAGCCACAGATTCTAAATTCTTATATTATGCTTCACATCATTTTAGTTGGATGTTAAGCTGGTATAAAGAATCAATTCTCCGTTGAGGATTCTGTTCCCGATCAGCATAAATCAGCGGACATTGATGGTCCCCCTGTTGATCGCATACCAGACTTCGACAAGGCCTCTGATGACAGCCTTATTTAGAGGTGTTCGAATGGCCATTATTAAGGTGAAAGGATAGTTTCTTTCAACTCATTTCTATTCTTTCCTCAGTCAAATTATATAGTATTTCCAGTTGGCAACAAACACTTCAACCTCTGAACGTGGTTTATCATTGACTGTGGCATATCGATAATCTCAGTGTATCCAAATTAGCAACAAATCAAATTAGTAATCAGCAGTGTGAATTGGAAAAGACGTTGGTGCCTTCGTTCGAACTTCGGAGAAACACACCGAATAGCTCATAACCAATCGAAGAAATTGGCAAACGACCCCGAAACTGGCAGCCAGGCGCAAAAACAGCCAACAACGGCAGATTCCATTGAGCCGCACGTCACAACACCAAGATCCGAATCTGCGGGTGGATAATTTGTCATCAGATTCTACCTCATCACCAGACTATATTAGTTCCGTGACTTGCTTCAATTATCCACTTTGCTTTCCAGTACGTATATATATATATTTATGTATATATAAGAACAACCTGATCAGTCTGAAACCCAATTAATTAATTGCCCATACAACATATACCTGCAAACAAAATGACTATCGATTACAACGCGATTAAAAACGAAAGGGCCCCATTCGTCGACTACTACACACCTATCCAACCGGCACCTACCGGTTCTGTGAGACCAACAACTCAAAAGCCGGTCCCTGCATTATTCACACCTTTGAACATCAAAAATCTCACTATTCCAAACAGAATCGGTGTGTCTCCAATGTGCATGTACTCAGCAGACAAGGGTAAGGCCACACCATTCCACATGATCCACTACGGAACCTATGCAAACAGAGGTGCAGGTTTGATTGTCGCCGAAAGTGTTGCCGTCAAAGAAGAAGGTAGAATCTCTCCTAATGATTTGGGGATCTACACCGAAGAACAAGCTACCAAGTTGAAAGAGATTGTCGATTACGTTCATTCCCAAGGAAAGAATATCGGTGTCCAGTTATCCCATGCTGGTATCAAGGCATCCACCATTCCTCTATACTACACCGTTTTTGACCACCCAGCTACAAAAGAACAGGACGGTTGGTTGGACAACGTTTGGGGGCCTTCTAAGACCGACCAATTCAACTACGCAAATGAGCTATCAAAAGATCAAATCAAGGAAGTCATTGAAGCGTTTGCTATTGCTATCGAAAGGGCAATCGGCTTCTGTGGATTTGACTTTGTCGAATTGCACTCTGCCCATGGCTACCTATTGTCAGAATTCTTATCTCCAGCAATCAACAAGAGAACCGATGAATACGGTGGATCATTTGAAAACAGAATCAGATTCCACTTGGAACTATTGGACAGAATCAAACAGGTTAGAAAAAGCCTAGATAAAGAGTTCCCGTTGTTCATCAGAATCAACGGTAGTGACAACAACGAGGCCAATAGCAACACTTGGAGATTGGAAGACACTCTCAAATTTGCACCAATTTTAGTCGCCAATGGTGTCGACGTTCTTGACATTTCCTCTGGTGGTAACGTCAAATCTGTGCAACCTATAATCCCACAGTTGGAACTGGCCAAAAGAGTGAAAGCAACCATTGGTGATTCTGCTTTGGTTGCTGCAGTGGGAGGTATTGTAGACCCAGAACAGGCTAACAAGTTGGTGGAAGACGGTGTTTGTGACATCTGTCTCGTTGGTAAGCTGTTCTTGAAGACGCCTAACTTAGTGGAAGTTTGGGCTGAGCAAATGAACGTTGATATTCAGATGCAAGTGCAAGAAGGCTGGCCATTTGGAAAAGTGTGGTGATTTTGAGTTATGTTTTTGATTCGTTCGTGATACTTCTTTCTTCCTTTAATTTTACTATGATATAGACTATTTGGTGTTTTTTATTTTTTTGTTTTTGTGTTTTTTCTTTTTTTTTTATAATTATGATTAAACAGTTAGAAATGATACATGCTAATAATAACTATCTCTTAATGTATCGTGCCATATATATATATATATATAATCTAGATTGGTATAGGGTGAGTTAACGTGCATTGCATGAGTTCAAGGTGTGGCCAAGGAAACCTGAGCACGCACTCGAAAGGACCCGCGGCAACATCGATCAGCAGAACCGGGTACTCGGCTTTTGCAACGCCTGCTCCAGAAAGGGTCCATGGGTCCATCTCCTCAGATCCCCGTTACAAGCAACTCTCATAACTCAAAGCCCTTGAAAAGTCTCAGGTTCCTATATATATTGAAACTCGTTGGACGATCAAACCGTTTCAATTTTTTGTTATTTGAAAAATTTTGCTCAACATCTTGTTCTGTTGCGAAAATCATGTGGTTGGAGATAGCAAAAGGAGATAAAAATTGGGCAGAAGATCATTATTTTTTGCGGGCCTCAGGCCGAGGATCCTGGCGATAATTTGCTCATCTCTTGAAATTTGCTCCTCCTTCACATCTCAAACTGATTGGATCACCTTTTTGTGTTCTTTTACCACGGCAGCCAACAAACAGGAGATATCTATAAATGGGAACAAAATTCCTTGCCTTGATGTACTTTGTCATGACTCATGAGAAAAATTATTCACAACCAAACTCATTTTTAGTTTTGCTTTTCAATGTCTGAATATTTACCTCTAGAGGTTGTCTCCAAGATGGACATGGGATCAAGTAGCAGTTCTAGCAGCTCTTCAAATTCATGTAAGATTTCTGTAAGTACAGCAAACAACTACAACTTTCTTCGTTTTCAAAAAAAAACCTCAAATAACTAACACCCTCATAATAATAGATGCTTTGGAACTGGTACACCATCGACAGCTGTTTCATTGCCAGATCATGGCACGTCAGAAGCAGAGGTATGTTTGCTGGTTCTTGTATTGGATGTTTCTTCTTGGTGATGTCTGCACAATGGCTACACCGTTTTGCACGTGAGTACGACAACGCCATCGTTCAGAAACAACAGAGCCGTAACAGCTTCAACGATGTTGGATCGGATGGTAAGAGCGGTGACGAATCTCCAACAGCCACCAGTTACACCATCCCATTGAAGCAATTCAATGGTTCTCCTGAACTACGTGCCATCGGCCACGGTTGGTGGTTGAACTGGGGGCCTATGTTTGGTGCTACCGCCATACAAGAAGGTGTCTTCCCAACTTTGCCTCAACACATTATTAGATCGTTGTTGTTTACCGTTCAATGGGGTCAGAGTTATATCATCATGTTGTTGTTCATGTACTACAACGGTTATATCATCATTTCTTGTATCTTGGGTGCCTTATTTGGTAAGTTGATCTTTGGTTACGAAGCTTTGAGTTTATGTGATGCTAGGGATGGTGGGAAGGACGAAGATAGAAAATGCTGCCGTTAATTTTACTAACCAAGAAGTCTCTTACTTCCCGAACAATTATTAGTCCTAGTGAAACCTCCCTTTCGGTACATGGGTTTCTCCATTGGGAATACAGTCAACAACTCTTACAATTGGTCCCCTTACCTCATCAAGGGCCAATCAGCTGCCAAGTGTAATTGATAGGGTACTACTGTAGTCTGTCTCGCCTCAGAGCTGACTAGAAAGACAAAACTGGAACAACCTGGGAACTCTGGGAGTTGCAGCTTGTATGAATTTGTAAGTGTAACCGACCCACACCCAGGCAACGGGACGAACATTACAACAACGTGGGGTTGATAGCAATTTATTTATATTATATATGTATATATATATATATGTATACAGATTGGCGATGGAGCAATTCGGTGTCGTCACACACGGCTGTGTCAGTGTGCCGCCACATACGTGCAATTTACTCACTCTTCCACAATCCACATGCACTACAAATTCTGTTTGTTTATACATATATACATATATTATTTTTATAGATCAGTTCACAGATTGGACGAGGAAGTAAAAAGAAAAGAAAAGATAAACAATCGTAATAAATCAATCACGACATTTGACTAGCAACACCGTTCACCAACTGTACTGTCGACAGCACCTGCGACCCACCGGGTAACAAGGCAATACCTGGCGAGACGGCAGCACAGAAAGTGATGATGTTCTTAATCGCATTGGATTCCCTATGGTTGATCTGTCCAACATCATCATGATTTCCCCTCTGGTTTCCCGACTGAAAACTCACCTGAGGATTCTCACACACCAGTTGATCCTCGTTACCACCGTTTGATACAAATGCATTCCAGACTTTACTGGTACAACCAACGTACAAGGCAACGTTCAATTTTGGAGTGGACAACCTGATCGCAAATGCTTTGTCCACCTGATCATTAGGACACATCCTACGAAACAGATCTTGCAAAGGTTCCACCATGTACATAAAATCAGCAGATTTGTGGGGTTCTGCACCAATCACTTTCACTTTGTAGTAAACATCGTTAACCCTCCCTGGGATCCAACTTGTCGCTCCACCGTTATGGATCAAAAATCCAAGATGCATCCCAACAAAGTATAAACTGTCGTTGATATCCTTGTTCAAAGGGAGAGTTGATCCTTCCACATAAGTCGCCCTTATCAACGAGACAGTGATCGGTGATCTCGGATTGATACCTTGTCTAATACGGGTCCCATTACACACCGCTTTACGCACTTCGTTGAACGCCATCTCTCTACCGTACGGTTTGTCAATCCCAACAAACTGACCAAACCAAGGAAGGTGCCTAGAATGCAGATTTCGCACCCTCAAAGCCTTATTACAAACAACGCTGTATGGGGATTGGCACCCTTGTCCTCCACTTTGAAAACTGATGAAAGGTGAAGAGGCACAATCGAGATCGTAACCCCATACATCCTCGCTTAATCCGATAGCCATCTTGGCTCTATCGATCTTCAAAACAAAACTCTTGTCCATGTACTCATCTTGCGTGGCCGTACGATGGAACAAGTCCATGAACGCACCGGCAATGGTCTTCAAGTGCACTTCTGTACCAATATCTGTGGATTCCAGTCTCTGGAATCGTAGCAGGAAGTAGAAATCGTTGAACCGTCCGCAAACGTCTCCTTCATCTAAGGACAACGTGTAACCGGCCACTTGTTCTGCAACGCACCAGATGTTGTAGAAAAATCTATCATCTTGAGGAACTTTGTATGGTGTATGGTAGGCTTTCAAGATCTCGATCTTGAACGGAGATTTGCTGGTGATTCCTTTAGGGATTCTTCTTCCGTCGTGGATACCGTTGATTATCTCCTGTGCTGGGAATTCTTCGGGCATTATTTCTTTTTTTTTTGGGAAGGAGCAGTTAATGTTTGTGTTTGTTAGTAGAGTAATTTTTATCTCTCATCTCATCAGGAATAAGGAATTGTCATCCATATTTATATCCATGTATCCTAAAAACTAACAAAGCCAATGCCCAAAAATCGACGGTGGCAGAGTCCATTAAAATTCATATACCGGAGCTCCAGAGCGTCATCAATCCTCGTTGATAACGCACGGCTGGAGATCTATGAAATCTGCTCCGCCTTGAAATGCAAAAGTAGTGGGACAACCAAGAAGAACTAATTTGGTTTCATTTTTCTCCCGCTTCTTTCTTCTCTTTTGCAACGGTTTCTTTCCCCTTCACATCAACGAGTCTAATCCAACTTCCAAATCGATTATGAATTAACTGATTCGATCTTTGGTTCAAAATAAAAAAAACAATTGGAGATTATTTATGTTCCATCCTCTTCCTCTTTCCCTATTCGGCTTATTTGTCCCTTTGTTTTTTTTTGGCTGAGGCCATGATTACGTTTATTGTCTCCTTGTTGCATCCGATGTTGCACTCAATTCTCCTTTTTCCAACCCAATCTATGGGAATTTACCGTGGTGCACACTCCTTGACTATCTTTTGTGAAATAGACAAACTCTTTTAAAAAGTTTCTTTGTTAATATGACAACCGTCTTTTTTTCTTTTTTGTTTTTGCTTTGGTTCCCAAAAGCAACAGCTTTACATTAATCACATGCGTATAACCTTTTTTTCACACTCATACGTTTCTTAGCATATTGATACATCTCTTCTTTTTTTGTTTTAGAATTTTTGTCTCTTTGTTTCCTACTTATTTGTATAAGGAGTCCTCAGAGACCAGTCTCGCCTATCAAGTGGATAAAACCAGAGAACTTTGTTAATTGTTCGAATGGTTTTATGTACTTCTAAGTACTGGATATAGAACACTAAGGAGAAGTAATATGATGTATGTACAGGAATAGAACTAGTCAACTGTGGCTTAGGATTGTACATCTGTGCAAGTAGCTGTGGCGATGCTAGACTACGCTGACAGAATGTCAACGACACATAAGAATGAAAACATTTATTAGAGATTTAACACGACAAAAATCTTTTAATTCTTAATAGAATTAACGTTCCCGTTTTTTAATAACTCCACCAGTAACTGTTCTTAATTCATAGGAAACTTAGTTTGAGTTTTTTCATTTTGCTTGTTTGTTTGTTAACTTTTGATCTATTGATAATTCAATCTTGTCACTTTAATATGTGATTGTAAATCACAACTACCTATCCGATATCCCTTAGCCCCTTCCAAAAAAGAGAAAAAAAAAATGAATTTTAAAGGCTTTCCCTAAAATCGTTTTCCGCACCACCGTCTCTGGTGATTACTATCCCATGAGCCAGCCGCAAATGCAATTGGAATGGGCGCACAGCTGCACGATTTTGTTGAAAACTTGGGTAGCCGTCACAACGTTTACAATATATATCTAGAATTTTTCTCATCTAATGTGCCCTGAAATAATAATAAACGTATTTCATACGATCCTTAGATTGAGGCTCATTGGTGGAGCTTGTCAAACGTTGGGAGGATTATAATCAACACATGAAGATTCTTCCATTGTTTGCAAATTGCCGTTTGTATGACGCAAGCCGTCGTTTTCCAGCTGTCACCCCCATTTGGACACATTCGAAAGAATAGCAGATCCAACAGAAGAACGATAATATTTGGAGATCATAAAGCTGGAAATAACGATCTGTGTTACCTACTTACAGAGAAAATGAACCGTATCAAGACGACTTCTATATGCCAGCCATATATTTCAAACGGCATCAAGACTAGCAAGTTCAGGGCAAATTTCAAAGTTGATCGTACACGACACCGTTTCTGCAAGCAAATGCCGACGTCTTATGCGCTTACATACATTGTGATATTGTATACGTTGTAGTTAGCAATTGCTGTTCGATCGATTCCCGGCAAGCACTACGAAGTGAACTGGCCAAACAAATGTTGATAAATGTCCTCCTACTTTGGCTGTTTTTCGAGTTGGTCGTAAGAGCTGATTTTTAGAGAAACTCACAATCACGAAAGTTGGGTTGAATGTTGTTGTTGGCCACATACAAGCGAGCTTCTGCTGTGGCTTTGGAAAACGTGAATAGAAGTTTTGATGTTTGCTCAAGCGTGTCATTGAAGCGGCAACACTTTAAAGTGAAATATGATAGTTCCTTCGAATCAAGTTCGAGCTTCATTGAGGAAAAGATTTCCGAATTACGGAAAGTGCTGTGTCATTGTTTGTGATTGGAAGGTCACCGAAGTTTAGTTTGTCATCAATGCGGTAAATGTATACCTTCCGGGTATTTCTATATATACTTCTATCTGGATGATCATTAAAGGTGCGGTGAAATGAAGATTCTATATATATATATATATATTGAACGGTGAATGCTAAAACAAAATTAGTAATCCGAATTGTAGAGTGTATACTTGACTATACCAATTGCACTGCAAGTATATATATATATATATATATTATGAACCATGAGAAGGTTAAGATGGTGTGGTACGCATCAATACTGTTTAACTGTAAGGCAAAAGGCCTATCGGAGAGAATCGGCAAGGGACTCCGAAAATGGACCCCAGAATGAAAACTGGCATCCATGTGAACTTACAATCTTCAAAGGCACAGATCTCCGAGCCGCACGCACGTCAAGATCATGAAATCTCAGCATGCATGTGGATAATTTGTCATCAGATTCAACTATATAAGTATGTGACAAATTCCGATCCAAGAACCAAAAGAGTAAGACAAAAAGGAAAGAATCAAGTGATAAAAGATTCCTTTATCGTTTATTATCTACGAATATAACATACTATTTACAAAATGACTATCGATTTAAACACTGTTAAGAACGAGAGAGCCCCAGTCGTCGAGTACTACACGCCAATCCAACCGGCTCCAACAGGTACCGTTAGACCAACAACCCAAAAGCCAGTTCCTGCGTTGTTCACACCTTTGAATATTAAGAACATCACCATCCCAAATAGAATCGGTGTGTCTCCAATGTGCATGTACTCAGCAGACAAGGGTAAGGCCACACCATTCCACATGATCCACTACGGAACCTATGCAAACAAAGGTGCAGGTTTGATTGTCGTCGAAAGTGTTGCCGTCAAAGAAGAAGGTAGAATCTCTCCTAATGATTTGGGTATCTACACCCAAGAACAAGCTTCCAAGTTGAAAGAGATTGTCGATTACGTTCACTCCCAAGGAAAGGTTATCGGTATCCAGTTATCCCATGCTGGTATCAAGGCATCCACCATTCCTCTATACTACACCGTTTTTGATCATCCAGCTACAAAAGAACAGGACGGTTGGTTGGACAACGTTTGGGGGCCTTCTAAGACCGACCAATTCAACTACGCAAATGAGCTATCAAAAGATCAAATCAAGGAAGTCATTGAAGCGTTTGCTATTGCTATCGAAAGGGCAATCGGTTTCTGTGGATTTGACTTTGTCGAATTGCACTTTGCCCATGGCTACCTATTGTCACAATTCTTGTCTCCAGCAGTCAACACGAGAACCGATGAATACGGTGGATCTTTTGAAAACAGAATCAGATTCCCCTTGGAACTATTGGACAGAATCAAACAGGTTAGAAAAAGCCTAGATAAAGAGTTCCCGTTGTTCGTCAGAATCAACGGTAGTGACAACAACGAGGCCAATAGCAACACTTGGAGATTGGAAGACACCCTCAAATTTGCACCAACTTTAGTCGCCAATGGTGTCGACGTTCTTGACATTTCCTCTGGTGGTAACGTCAAATCTGTGCAACCTACAATCCCACAGTTGGAACTGGCCAAAAGAGTGAAAGCAACCATTGGTGATTCTGCTTTGGTTGCTGCAGTGGGAGGTATTGTGGACCCAGAACAGGCTAACAGGTTGGTGGAAGACGGTGTTTGTGATATCTGTCTCGTTGGTAAGCAATTCTTGAAGACACCTAATTTAGTGGAAGTTTGGGCTGACAAAATGAACGTTGATACTCAGATGCAAGTGCAAGAAGGCTGGCCATTCGGAAAAGTGTGGTGATTTTGAATTATGTTTTTGATTCGTTCGTGATCATTCTTTCTTCCTTTAATTTTACTATGATATAGACTATTTTGTGTTTTTTTTTTTTTGTTTTTGTTTTTTTTCGTTCTTTTTTTCTTATTATGATTATACAGTTAGAAATGATACATGCTAATAATAACTATCTCTTAATGTATCGTGCCATATATATATATATAATATATATATAATCTCGATTGGTATAGGGTGAGTTAACGTGCATTGCATGAGTTCAAGGTGTGGCCAAGGAAACCTGAGCACGCACTCGAAATGACCCGCGGCAACATCGATTCGATTAGCATAGCCCGGCCTGCTCCAGAAAGGGTCCATCTCCCCAGATCCCCGTTACAAGCAACTCTCATAACTCAAAGCCCTTGAAAAGTCTCAAGTTCCCTATATATATTGAAACTCGTTGGACGATCAAACCGTTTCAATTTTTTGTTATTTGAAAAATTTTGCTCAACATCTTGTTCTGATGCGAAAATCATGTGGTTGGAGATAGCAAAAGGAGATAAAAATTGGGCAGAAGATCATTATTTTTTGCGGGCCTCAGGCCGAGGATCCTGGCGATAATTTGCTCATCTCTTGAAATTTGCTCCTCCTTCACATCTCAAACTGATTGGACCACCTTTTTGTTTTTTTTACCACGGCAGCCAACAAACAGGAGATATCTATAAATGGGAACAAAATTCCTTGCCTTGATGTACTTTGTCATGACTCATGAGGAATCCCATTTAACCAAACTTGTTTTTAGTTTTGCTTTTCAATGTCTGAATATTTACCTCTAGAAGTTGTCTCCAAGATGGATATGGGATCAAGTAGCAGTTCTAGCAGCTCTTCAAATTCATGTAAGATTTCTGTAAGTACAGCAAACAACTACAACTTTCTTCGTTTTCCAAAAAAAAAAAAACAAAAACCTCAAATAACTAACACCCTAATAATAATAGATGCTTTGGAACTGGTACACCATCGACAGCTGTTTCATTGCCAGATCATGGCACGTCAGAAGCAGAGGTATGTTTGCTGGTTCTTGTATTGGATGTTTCTTCTTGGTGATGTCTGCACAATGGCTACACCGTTTTGCACGTGAGTACGACAACGCCATCGTTCAGAAACAACAGAGCCGTAACAGCTTCAACGATGTTGGATCGGATGGTAAAAGCGGTGACGAATCTCCAACAGCCACCAGTTACACCATCCCATTGAAGCAATTCAATGGTTCTCCTGAACTACGTGCCATCGGCCACGGTTGGTGGTTGAACTGGGGGCCTATGTTTGGTGCTACCGCCATACAAGAAGGTGTCTTCCCAACTTTACCTCAACACATTATAAGATCGTTGTTGTTTACCGTTCAATGGGGTCAGAGTTATATCATCATGTTGTTGTTCATGTACTACAACGGTTATATCATCATTTCTTGTATCTTAGGTGCCTTATTTGGTAAGTTGATCTTTGGTTACGAAGCTTTGAGTTTATGTGATGCCAGGGATGGTGGGAAGGACGAAGATAGAAAATGTTGCCGTTAATTTTACTAACCAAGAAGTCTCTTACTTTCCCACCAATTATTAGTCCTAGTGAATCCGTCTCCTCTTAATATTATCTTTTTATTATTAAACTTTAACATGGAATGTAATCCTAAAAAACATGAGGCAGTCTTATCGCACAGACATATTCTAAAGAATAGTAATCTAAAATTGTTAGAACAGATTCGAAAACGCGATCCTATATACAGTGCTTTCAAAAATGGTGATATTCCCCCTATGGTTTTCAATATTAAATCTATGTACGCAACTGAGATGAGTATTCGTTTAAAGATTTTAGCCAACTTGATGGCATATGCTTGCATCTAAATGGATAAAAGAGTTATGTGTTGATTCGAGAGGAATTGTGAGCAATCAATCGCTTTCATCTTGAATTCATTGAGTACTTTAATACTAGCGATTCTTCTAGCAGTCAGAATATTTGGAGATAGATGATTTTTGATCTCTTCTGTTGTATACTTGTTTTTCAGCATTTGATACATCTGTGTTGAGCGAGGCAGGTTCCAGATAATAATAAGTCCTCCAGAAAGAAGGAGTTGGCACCGTCTCCATTTCCTAAAAACATGTGACATAAGAAATGAAGTATTGGTCCGTAAAAAAGTTGGAATTCAGTTGTTTCTAAATGGTGAGTGATGATGATGGGTACACACACATCTTAACAAAATTGACTTGCTGATGATTCCAACAAGAAATCACCATTTCTCAATAACGAGAAATCTCGAAATATACAATCCTGATAGATCCAATAGGCAAGTCATTTACAGTTAACACAAATGCAATGCATGCTTCAACTATGGTTTGCTCTATAAAACGGTTGTGCGATACATCCTTTCTGAAGTGTCACCAAAGCATACTGCTATACCAATAATTAAACATTTGTTATATACTAGTTGCAGGCTCGTATTATGCAACCTTAACCAGCATTAAGCACAGCCATAATTGTGTGGTCATTCTGCACCGCCCAAAACAGATTAGAGTCAGAAAAAAACAAAAAACGGTGCGTGCGGCTTAGTTGAGAAAACACCCGTGCACATCACCAACTACGGAGTCTGCAGAAAAAAGAAACTGTCAACGGCCGAGAGTGGAGTTTTTATGGCCTGGGAACAACCGGAACCCCTCTGGATGGCACATTTCACCCGACAACACGTTCCAATGGCAAGTGTATAAACACTACACTAACGAATATATTGAATTCGTACCATGAAGATACAAATTTCTAACCGTAGAATAGTATATGGATGGGAACACCAGAGACGTGTTTACATTTCATTCTGCGGCGCCTGCCACATCCGGCAGAGTAGTGGCCGAAAACGGAAGCATGTGCGGGAAATTGAGGCAGAAATTAACAAATTACGATGGCTGCCTTCTTTCAATCTCTCGGGTCGGCCTGGCTGGCTCTCAGAGTTGACTTACTCCCAGTTTCTCTTCTAACTGTGTGTGTGTGTTTTTTTTTTTTTGTTTTCTTTGAATACCTTTTTTTTCTTGAATTTGTTTTTCGGTTTGTTTCTTTCCAAAGTTTTCAGTGATACCGTCTTCAACCATCAAAGATGAAGTTCTCGACAATATTCACTGCTGCCGTTGCGCTAAACTCATTATCTGCCTTAGCTTCTGCTGAGGCCGAGGACAACGTTGTCACCACCACCATCTTTGGTGAAACCACCGATACCCACAGATACGGTAGATTCGACAAGACCCGTAGATCATCATCTTCTTCTTCAAGTGGTACTCACAGATACGGTAGATTCGACAAGACCCATAGATCTTCAACATCATCTTCCACTGGTACTCACAGATACGGTAGATTCGACAAGACCCATAGATCTTCAACTTCTTCTTCCACTGGTACTCACAGATACGGTAGATTCGACAAGACTCAAAGATCTTCTTCTTCTTCTTCAAGTGGTACTCACAGATACGGTAGATTTGACAAGACCCGTAGATCTTCAACATCATCTTCAAGTGGTACCCACAGATACGGTAGATTCGACAAGACCAGAGCAGCTACCACTACAACCGTTTTCATTGCCGATGAAGAGAGCGATGTTGTCAACAGAGCTGTCTCCAACAGCACTACCAATTCCACCAGTTCCGATTCCAGTGTCTCCAGTGCCGGTGCCAATGCCAACGCTTACGCTGCCTTTGGTGCCGTTGCAGTTGGTGCTTTGGCTTTACTATTATAATGACGATGATGATGAGAATGCCACATCAACAATCACTTTCAATCATCCATTATATTATCTATTCATTCCTTTAAATCTACAATTCAATACCTAATTATTTTCCTTCTCGGTTGATATATTGGAACAATTTACCAATTTACAAGGAAGCAAACATTTTTATTTTGAGCAAAAAAACAAAAAAGAACTTGAAAAAACAGAAAAATACAAAAAGAGAACATTATATCATACACTTCCCAGTGTCACATTTATTTCTTCTCCATCTAATCCATTTACCGCCATTTTTTTTCAATTTTCGTTGGTCTTTATTCTTCACTTTTTGTGTCTTTCTTTTTTTTTCTAGTTTTTCCTATAGAAATATCTAATCAAAGTTACCTTTGAGTTTATTCAATAGTACTATTACAATGTACATACGTTAATTTTCAAAGAAAATTTACATTGCAGGAGAATTCTTCTTACTACTACTACTGAAGCTGAAAGAATAAAAACTTTGGTTGGTCCTCCCTCCCAACTCATATTTTTTTTGTATCCGTTTATTTTTTTCTTATCTTATATCGTTGTTACTTTTATATTATCAATTACCCATCTATCTTTGTTATCTATCTCTGATTTTCTTCGTATTTAATATGTTTAATAAATATATTTATTTAAAAAATTGGTCCGGATAGTTTATATTAGCCCTCATATCACCATGGTTTCTCCAAAGAATGGCTGGAACAGAAATTAAGAGCCATGTAATGTAAAAGCCAATCGACAATCGACAATCTAAACTGTTACAGCTAACTTTAACCATGGGTCTATAATATATCCCACTAGCCGTACTGAACTCTTCTATTCAATTCTTCTTATTCCAATTCCTTAATCCATGTTACCAATGCCCAACCCATGGTACCAACGCAAGCCATCTAATTGGCTACCCATACCGATAGAGATAATGCATGCAATTACGTAATGCGAACTTGCAATTTGCAAAGAAATCAGAATTCGGTTCTGTTCTGTTCCGTGCCTGCCGAAACTCGACGTTTTGCCTGCTTTTTTTCTACCTCTCACTCGAGCCTCGGCCCTCGGGAGTCGGTGTTACTCTACGAAACAGTCGCGTCGATCGATCTAACAGTCGGCCCGCGGGCCGCCGCCCGGCAGTGGGCACCTTGGCATTATAGTGGTGTACACCAAATCCGTTGAATCATTAGAGAAATTAATTATATTCCAAAAGGGAAACAAAATGACATTAAAAATAGAATGAAAAGGGGAGGAGAGGAGAGTGAACAGCATAGAAAGTAAAAAAAAGACTGGAAATGATAATATATAAAATTAAAAATGTGGTATTGAAAAAAAAAAAAAAAGAGTTAAAAAATTTGAATAAAACAGAGAGAGAGGGGAGAGGGAAGAGAGATGTAAAATAATGACCAAGAAAACAAAAGTATAAAACAATAACGAAAACACTTTAAAAAAGGGGGGAATATAACAGAAACAAAAGTAAAATTAGTAAAAAACACACATAGGGAAGAGAGTTTTTCAAAATGAAAAACAACAATGAAGAAAAAGCTTATACAAAAAAAAAAATTAAATGAAAAGCCAGTTGAGAAAATGGAGAAGAAAAGGAAGAAAATGAACTCAGTAGATAAAAACAGATTAAAAACAAAAAAAAAATTAAAAAGCAAATTCAACACGATATAACTTCGTAGTGGTAGTAAATTAATTGAAGTTGAAACCACCTTGTTGCATAGTATTGTTCATACCAAAGCCGAATTGGTTACCACTCATGTCTGGTTCGATACCAACGGTTTCGTCTTCGTTATCTTCTTCGTTGAAGTAAGTTTCAACGATGTGGTAAGCCTTAGAATAGATCTTATCGTTGTCGTTGTTTTGACATTCAAAGATCTTATCAGCACCACCTGCTTCTTCGATGAAAACGGCGTTCTCGTTGATAGTGACACCTCTGGTTTCCTTTTCCATTTCACCAATCTTTAGGATGTTCTCTAAAGCATCCAAAGTAACTTCAATTACTTTATTATCGGCAACGGCTAACAAATCACATAGTGGCTTTATGCAGCCTTGGGAAACCAAGTATCTGATTTGATCTGGTTTAACCAATCCACCAGACGATGCATTCGAAATGGCCCAACAGGCTTCCTTCTTGGTCTTGTAATCACCTGTAGCTAAAAGCTTGATGATCTGTGGAATCAAGTTGGAGTCAATAACGGCTTGGATTTGATCCGTGTTACCAGCGGTGATGTTGGAGATGGTCCAACAAGCTTCTTTTCTAATAGATTCCTTTGGAGATCTTAACAATGGTCCCAAAGCAGGTAGCACACCAGCATTGATGACAATCTGTGTTTGCATATCGTTACCCGTAACAATGTTACCAACAGCTCTCAAAGCAGGGGTTTGCACTAACGTGGATTCGTGTCCTAGCAGTTCAACCAATCTCTTTGGAATTCTGGCATCAACCACTGCTTGGATAGCATCGGTGGTACCGTCACTCAAATATGAAATGGCCCAACAGGCATCAATCAAAGTTTCCACATCGACAGAGAAGATCAACTTAGCCAACGTTGGCAAAGCACTTTTCACTATTTGCCAATCGGGTTGTGGGGACTTACCTCTACACAAGTTTGACAAAGTCCAAGTGGCAGTTCTAATCAAAGACATCTTTGACGATTGGAACAAAGATAGCACAGGATCCATTGCATTGCATGACAAGACGTAATCTCTATAAGAGGAAGAATCACCAGCAACGTTACCCAAAGCCCAGATTGCTTGCTCCTTAACTTCTATCGATGGAGAATACAACAATTTGACAAACAATGGGACAGCTTGAGCCTCCACGACAACTTTCGTTTGTTCAGAGTTACCGGATGCAATGTTGGTTAGTGCCCACGCAGCTTCCAATTGTAAAATTTCAGGTCCTGATTCCATGAATTCAACCAATCTTGGAACAACACCACTTTGGACAACTATATCGATTGGTGGGTTGTGTTCCTTGGATAATATTTGTCTAAATTTGATTGTAGCATCCAATTGTTGTTCCAAATTACTGGACATCACGTTATCCATCATCTTTGGCAATTCGTCCTGAAGTTGTTTGAAAAACATTAGGTCACCCGAGTGGCTTTCATCTTCTTCATCTTCAGATTCGTTGGCGTCAGTCGCTGGAAAAACGTTGAAGTTTCTTCTCTTGGTCAGCAATTCTTCTCTTTTTTGTTTTCTTAATTCAACCTGTTGGTTTTCTCTTCTTCTTCTAACCTCATCCTGTTGGAAACGGTTCTTGTTCTTGAAAGTTGACTTTCTGTAATCTGGGATGTATCTATCTGCAGAATCTGTTGAATCCATGGTGGTGTTCAGTAAATCTTTTCTATACTACTGTCTTTTCTAAAACGTTCAAAGAAATATCTTGCTGTGTGTCGTTTCTTTGTTTCGCTTTTTTGGTCTTTTTGGGTTTTTTTTTCCTAATTCCTGTTTCACTGATCTGGAATACTCCTTTACTATTTTTTTTTCCTTGATTTTGCCTTTTCAGTTGCACAATGAAAAGATTCGTGTCCAAAAAAACGCAAGTTATAAACAGCTAATAGGGCTCCCAAGTATAAAATCAGAACGAATCAAGATCTAACTCTACCGTTCTTCACAATGTTCTGAAAAGGGGGAAATGGATGTGCAACGCTGAAGCAAAAATGATTGGTGTTCCAAAGACCATCTATCTTGTTTGTTTTCCCTCTGTTTGCGAACCAGTCGATTTTTTTTTTTTTTCGTCTCCTTTTCGCGATCTGTCAGCGCTCACGTCATCTGGCTCGCAAACTGCCCCTTTTTTCGCGCCGAAAGGCCGGGTAACTTCTGCCTGCTTTGGTATGTGTGGCGGGTGTGCCCTTTCAGCCACTGGGGCTGGAATAGTGGGGTAACGTATATCCATGTATATCTAACACCTACTGACCATTCATATTCATCTTCATTACACTCTACTTTCATGTCACTAACACAAACTAAGATGCATCTTTATAAACTAGGTCTTTACTCAGCTAGACCATCTGTGCTTCATAGAATACCAATAAGGTTGTTCTCTCACACATCATGCCCATCACAATCGATAAAACTAGGTGAGGATGCACCTAAATACTACGTCCCTAACAAAGATCACGAAAACGATCCAATCAAAGCCAGGATCCCCGGCTCTCTATTCTACAACAAGACGTTACCGAAGAACTTCAGGCTAGCCAACGAACCAATGTATACGAACCCTTTGATAAACTTTGTCATTGGTGCGAAAAGATTCTCGTTTGCATTTGGAGTCGTTGGTTTGTGCTTTAGTTATCTAATGGCCAGAACCGAGTTGATCATGCCCGAATTTTCCACTCTGATGTCCATAGTGGCAGTACTACCGTTCCCAGCGTTAACTTGGTTGTATAACCCTTATGTTTTCAAAATCATCAGAGTCTACGACATTACAAAGCCTCAAACGTTAGATTCGTTGATTCAGGACGAGCAATTGATTTTCCAAAAAGTGAACTGGTTAGGTTTTAAAGTGATACAAGAATTGGTTAGGGTGGACTCGTTGCGTGTCCCTCCATCAATAGATGACTATCAGGCTAGATTTGGGTTTGTTAACTTGATCAGCGAGGATAAAGAAACGGGCTCAATTAAATACTACTACGTCAACCAAGGTTTTGGAAATATAAAGATGGAAAGAATCTGGTCACTTGCGGAAAGGAATAGTGGTGTTGATAACGGCAGAATATTTTTTGATAGATGAAATTTTGATAGAGAAAAGAATCTTTTTCTTAAAAAAAAACAAAGAAAAATAATGAGATAGAGTTAGCTTATATCAATCAAAAGCTTTCAGATAGTCATTTAAAAAGTTCAAAAATTTACCTTGGCCACTTGACCTGTCGTTGATGAAAGATGCATCTGAAATGGTGTTGGTAACGCTATTCACTCTGATCTGCTGTGCAGATGCAAAATCCACGTTGTAGTATTGTTTATCGTTTTTATAGAACTTCAACACCGAAATGGACTGTGGTAAACCCTTAAAATGGAATCTTGTTGTGTAGTTATCTTGGTACTTTGGATATTCTACTAACTTAATCTTATTCAAATGTGTAATTTGGAAAGTTTTAATTTCGATCGGTGGTTTCTCCACCAAATAAATGTTGATGAATTGCAGCTTGTGGTTGAACACGAATTCTAAATTCACTGAAAACCCTGAGGGATCATTAAGATAGAGATTTAATGTTTCCAGACAAGGCAAGTCCTGCATTATGGATTCATTAATGACTTCAACGTTAATAGAAAGCTCCTTGAGGCCTCTTGTAAAAGTGTCCCCCGTTGGCTTTTTAAGTAAGGTGATATCAAGCTTTTGTAAAGTTGCAGGCAAAGGTGGCAAATTTTTCAAATTTGAAGGAGCATGTCCAAACTTGATATTATGGTAATCATATTCAAGCATGGATCCAAACGTTTCCAAGTTCTTTAAATACTTGAAGTTGACCGATCCCATCTTTCCAAACTCAAAGGGAATCAGCTTGTTAAAGATATGTAACGTCTTCAAATTTGGAGGGAACTTGATAAATGGACTTGTAATGGCACAGTTGATGATTAGAAGTGTATCAAGTGAACTGGGAAGTTTTTGTAAAGATGTTTTTGAATCCTTAATCAAAAGAACTTGTAAATTTGGTACCGAAATGCTCGAGTTTACTAATTTTTCCACTTGTAAGAATTTAAGATGGCTGTTTGTCAATTCTATCTTTACTGGTTCATTCGTCTCGATGTTCAAGAACTCCACTTTCAATTCGTTCAGCAAGGGGAAATTTGAAGGATCTATGTCCTTTAAATGTAGGTACCTTATGCTATTGAGCGTGGTAAGTAAGTTCATGTGTTTGTTTGATTGGACAAAGACGTTAAACTCCTTGCTCAAAGATGAGTCGTATAAATTTTGGTCTATCCCATGTTTGGGGAAACTGTCATCTAGTTGCAACCTAACTCTTACTTTAGATACGGTCAATTTGAACTGCTTGTGGAAAACTCCTGTCTTCTGTAGCATGTACCTTAAAACTTTGTTGTTTTTTGGGCTCGGGTTCCAAACTTCCAATAATTCCAGCCCGACCAGTCCATTAATCAGTTCGTTCAACCGGTAGGAGCTGTTACCAGCTTCGCTGAACCTAATTTTCTTAATCTTCTGAACCTCAATCAATGGTTTGACAGTTTTATACAACTCATAGTCAAGTGAAAAGCTTTGGAATGGGTGTAAACTGAGTCTTTCGAGTAGATCTTTCAATTCCAGATCGGGGTTAATAGGGGAGATAATAGCTAGTTCTCCCATTGTGCTGTTTTTCAACCTTGCGAAAGTTCTCTTCAAGCCTTCAGTTTCAAGTGGGATCAAATCCAAGCTATCCAGATTTTGATAGATGATTCTTTTCAAAGAATCAGCAAAGTTGTACAAGTAAATGGAGGCATTTGTAAAAGGATTCCCATCGGTAAGATGATTTCTCAGAATTAGTCCATATTCTGTCAAAATCCACTGGGACTCAGCAAACAATTTCGCCAGTTTTATTTGAAACCAACTTTTTTCCTTTTCTATATTTTTAGGCCAATCTGTAAGATACATTTCATCCAACATCATGTACCTGTTTTCGTTGATCAGAAATAGTAGCTGTGCTTTCGGTAACTGGTAGAACAACAAATCAACAACATACTCTTTCAACTCCAACTCCCAATTGCTGAAACTTTCAAACACCTTCTGAAACTTGACTATATCGCTAATGATATCTTTACGGTTAAGCATGTTGTTTAAAACACACTACAGATAACTACAAAACAGAAAAGAGCTGTCTGGTTGCAAAGGGGAAAGAGGGATAAAAAGGTCAAAAAAAAAAAAAAAAA